>JADRCD010211665.1:10738-38668 GCA_019843815.1 Montemys delectorum | reverse complement strand
CTTCTCTTCTCTTCTCTTCTCTTCTCTTCTCTTCTCTTCTCTTCTCTCTATATACATATATAATCTCTGTTTCTCTGTCTGTATCTCTCTCAGCTATCTATCTATACTCTAACAGTACATATATATATATATGGATAGATAGATAGATATAGATGATATAAACATATATGTACATATAAATACAGATGATATACATATACACATATATATGTGTGTGTATAAACACATACATATTACAACTATATAGTCTAAAATATAATGAAATATTGTTTGTTATAAGCAAGTTGTTCTTCCTGTGTCATGGGAGGGAGAAAACACGACAAACTTGAATCCTGTACTTAATGACCAAAGTATGAATGAACATGTTGGCTTTTCCATACTCACTATATAAAACAGATACACAAAACATACAAAATGTCACCAGCATAGGCCATATGACTTCTCTTTATCAAGGCTTAACTTCATCCCAGCCAGGCTGCTCCTCCTCATGCAATTGTTAAGTCCCAAAGAGCTTTCCTCTTCTTATCCCTTCATGGTTCCTTGTTACTTGCTCCATGTGAACAGAATACACCAGAGTACACTGCTCAACCTTCCCCTGCCCCTCCCCGAAACAATTTACATTGCTTCCCTTAGAATATTTCAAATAAATACCCTTTTTGTTAAGGGAGATTTAGAAGTCACTTTTCTAATAGACTAGTCTTCTTTTTTTCAAATAAAAAAATCAGTACCCAATACAAATATATAAAGTATATCATTCCCAGTGTTATGACAACTTTAGCTCAACACTGATGGTCACTGCACTTTTTCACCTTACACTGATCACCTAGTCTGAACTTTTGTATTAGTTGTAAGGGTAATAGACAACTAATGATATATCATAGGCAGGTCCCTGTTTCATTTGTGAGGCATTATATGAAATGTGTGAGCATTCTCATACTTCATAAAATGGACTTGCCTGTCTTCTTCATTAACTCCAGGTAAAGCTCTGTATTATAATTGGATATCCCAGAATGGGCATTTTTGATTTATGAAAATGGAACCCTGGGAAAGGGATATAATACAGACCAAATTTATCTGGGGGAAATGGAGGGAATGTGCAGACACATTGTATTGATACTGCAGTGGGGATATCAGACTGAAATTGAAAGTCATTATTTAGGGTCTGGATTTGGACTTGACTGAAGTTCTTCAGTAGGGGCTACATCTGATACTCTTGAAAGACTTCCTTTTGCGTCCCCTACTATGTGCCCCTAGCTGTCACTTTGAGGGACATAGCAGGCATCAGCTACCTGCTAAATTGAACCCTGACAACATTTGTAAGGCAGCACAAACAGTCAGGAAATGAAACAAAGCAAGAACCTATGTTTGTTTACTGTACATGTTTTTCAGTGTTTCCAGATTAAAAACTTGCATTTGTCAATGACCCAGTGGGGTACAAATGATAATGTTCGCTCATACCTCTCAGTAGAGAGAGCTCCCTTAATCCACTCACTGATGAGATAACTCTGTAATATTACAATAATCAACTTGCAGTATATCCTCTATTAATGCTTACAACTGTAGCAGTTCCTAAGCGCTAGGAGACATTTATTCATTTACATAATATAGTGAGAGACTTTCACCCTTGTGAGACCATCCATTATCTCCTTGTTCCTTCCTGGAAGGATTTCAAATAGATACAATTATATTGAGGGCCATTTAATAATTACATGTCTAAATGACCAAACTTAAAGGAAATAAATATGTGCAGTGACCAACACTAACTAAAGTCACTAAATTATAAACATAACTAGGTATTACCAGTGACATTAGGCTTCGTATCTTCCTCTCACAGCAAAAGTACAATGGTGAGTCTGTGAGATTGGTATGTAAATAGGAAACATGTTAATACAGACTCTCCTTGAAACACTTCCTGCATCACTATTAGCTTATGCAGTGACATTTTAAAGTTATTTTCCCCGTCTGTCCCTTCCTAGTTAGCCACATCATGGCCACTGCCAGGGAGAGAAGGCACTGTCTGATGCACAGCTTCAAAGAAGTTGGTGAGATTCCTGTTATGAAATTGCAAAAGTTTAGATAATTCATTCAAGCTTGGCTTTTTTTTTTCTGTGCACTTTTCTAAAGAAAATTTAAAGTGTCAAAAATACATATCTTTTGCTCATTATTAAATGCTAAATACCACCGTGTTTTGAGCTGCCTCGTGGCCATTAGAAAGGAAACAGGTGTTCTGATAGATTATAAAGTGTGAGTCAGATGATGTGCAGGACAGAATTTTAATGAAGCTGCTCATGCAGAACTCTGACTGGCCTCTTGAATGTGATGCTCAAGCCCTGAAAGTAGTCTTCAAGACAAAAATCACAGGGATACAACTCAGGAAGCACTCATTAATAATCAACAAGTAAATGGGATGCAGAAAATCATTATCTTGAGATGCCTTTGCATTTCAATGCAATTTAATATAGCATTAGCCTCAGGAGAAGGTGGGTATCATTTGAAAGGATGTCCAAGTCTTTGTATGTATGCAAATATGGGAAGAATTCCTTCTAATTGCCACAGTAAGTTCTTAGTCAAGACCATGCTCAAAGCTAGGATTCTAGGTGTAGCATTTCATGTATGGCCCCATGCCTGTCTCTGCATCACACATATGTCTAGTGCCCATGGGTTTTAGGGAAGGGCATAGGATCCTCTGAAACTGGAGTATCATATGGGTACTGAGAGTGAACCCAGGATCCCTAGAAGACAAACTAGTGTCCTCGACTGCTGAAAGATCAGAGGCGCTCCCTCTAGAGATGGCTTTGTGCCAAGAGCACCAGGACACAGATATTTTGGGACGCTCTTAGCATTGCAATTCAATCATTATCAATATACAATTCTGGAGAAAACTATGTCCCAAGGCTAGTACTGTAGCTATTTTACAACAAAAATTACTAAACAGTTCATCAAATGAGCAACATTTTCAAATGAATAAAATTCCCTTTGGCCAAATGAATACAATTAATAAAAATGGAAATTTACTTATTTTTATTTGTCCCGAGTACTTGTAGAAGAGACTTGGCCTATGACTGACTTATCTATCTTTTTTCTAGTTCTTTTTCCTTTTTGGTATCTGCATGGTATAATACATTGTCTTCATAGCCAATAAGATGATTCCACAAAGAATTTCTTGTATGAAGGAATGAGCAGTCAAAGCAAGATACACACTTCTGAAAATAAACAGTAATAACAATATATAAAGAGTCACTCTACAAAATGTGTCCTAGGTTATGCCTCTTGATTTAAAAAAATCATATAAGATCTGTGAATAATTAGTACTGTATGTAACCTATCCATTTTTCTGACACAAATGCTTAGTTTTGCATTCCTTATGTTATAAAGATCCCAGTCCATTCTACCTGCAACCTCTACCCTGAGCACACTAGAAGTGAATGTCATCACTTCCAGATCTGCTTGTGTGCAAGCAGTCTGCAAATCTAGCTGTGTTTAAGTTTCATGCTTAGATGCACTTTACCAATGACATTATCTACCGGATTTAAAAGGAACTCTGTTTCATGTGGACAGGAGCCAAAACGACTTTTCTCTCATTCTTGTATTTACCTTTACGTTGCTGATGGTTCAGAGAACTCTCCTTACTATCACTCAGACACTGTTCACGTTTCTGTCTCAGCACATACTGTCCTATTTGTAAGCACTGTGCTTGCTCTGGCTCCGTTCCAACGTATGCTCAGCCTCTCCGTGCTTGGCATCATGCGGCGAATCTAAGGATGTTTCTGACAATTCCAAAGACTTCTCTCATCCCTCTGCAACCTTGTACCAGCTTTCCTAATAACTACTTGCCAGTTCTTATTCTTAATTATCACCACTGTCTGGCTTACAGAAATACTGCATTTGTCACCATATTCCAAACCTGGAAGCACCTCTGGGTGTTTCTTAGTATCATACCCGTGACAACCATTTCCAGAAGTTCCTAAGAACTGAATGTGTCCACAGGAAGTTTTTCAGGAAGCCAGTGCATTCTGTCTTCTCTCTATAACAGGGCTGGCTCCTTTGAAGAGGGAAAAGGATGATGGCTTTCTATTTTTGGGAGTTGTATGCTGATATCCAAGGGAAATTTTAGATGGAAGATAGGAGAGACTGGAGTTGAGAACATTCTGATGCAGTGTGCAAGGTCATGTGACCATCAAGGTTAAGAAAGAAGAGTTTCGAACTATGTTTTCAAGGGAGATACAGAAGCTACTCTGGTCATTTAAAGGAGTGGCTAACAGACAGAAGAACTTTATCTGTGTTCCTACCCAAACAACTCTAGTTCTCATTTAACCACAGAGATACCCAGGAGAGTAGGGGCTTAGTCAGCAGGATGATGAACGCAGCCAAGTCAACACAACAGCTAACAATAGGATGTCAGTGAAGGATAAACTGCTTTTCTTCCCAGAGATGTGGCTCCTGAATGTCTACGGTGTGGTATTTTGAGAAACACGAGAGTCTCTGCGGAATGGCTGAGGAAGAATCATGGGACATTACTGACTTCTTCAGCTAAGTACACTTTATTAGAACTGATAAAGAACAGACTCAGTCCATCCTGCCATGCTCACTTGCTCTAATGTAGCCATTCTAGAAGTTTCCATCACTGGCATGCCTGCCAAGTCTCGGGTATAACATGCCAGAACAAACACTTAAAAAACCTAAGTAGTGAGGCTGTGCAGATGATATGCATATTCAAATGACTCATAAGGCAAATATATGTTTATCATACTACTAAACTGTGTTTCTAATACCCTAGTTTAAGCGTATATTTGCTGTTTACCTTCCTTTTACTGAGTCTGATACTATTATTGAAAAGATATTCTGGATTTTATTGCCTCTAAACATATCTAATGGCCATGTAAGTAAGTGCAGGCATGGCTTAAAGAGGCCTTTTCAAACCCCACCCCCACCCCGAGTCCTTGGGTCATATAAGTGACATGCTACTAAGGAAGACAAAAGAGAGCTCGAAGTAAACCGTTATTCTTTGCTTTCTATCAAATTAAATTAAACCCAACAAATGGGCAGAACCTCAGTGGAATGAGTTACAGATTGTATCTCATGCCTATGAAAAATGAGACTTCAAGGAAACCTTTGTGTTTCAACTCCTCCACAGTAAAATTGTATCTTCAAGCCAGTCACACCTAGCCCCGTTTTCTTGCAAAATCCAATCCTCTACCACATCTTTATTCGTGTACTAATCAATTATCATTTAAGGGCACTGACAACCAGAACCTCCCTGCGACCGCTCTTATCATCCTTGCCTCACCAGAAGATAGAATACTGCAACTTAGCCATTTACAAATTATAAAAGAGGGAAAAACACAAGAAAACTACTTCATAAAAAAAAAACAGACACCATAAAGGTTTAGACACGGGGAAAAATTAAATTGCTTTCACTGAGGATCCATTCTGACATCTGTGCCACTTGAGGGCAATGGATAAGCCATATTTTAAAAATAATTTTTTAACAAATCTCTGCTGTGTTCAGAACCTAAGAGATGTATTTAGGAAGCTAAATATATTGTCAAAGGAAGATCAGGAGAAAAAAAAAAGAATCTGTTCTGTTCTGCTCATTTAGAAGAGCAAGGAGCACCTAGGATGAGTTTTTTTCTGGCCAATGAGCATAGGGCAGCCTGTATATAGAGGTTGTAATCTATAGAATGTGAAGTAAATGTGATGGCTATTATACACTGTTGTTGTAGCACTTAACATCTTGTATGAGGATGTCCAAGTAAAATGAACTATTTTGACACATTGCTGATCACACACCTTATGGGAAACATTATTCAAAGTTCCTATAAAGGCTAAAAATGACTTCCAGAATGGTTCCTATGAACTGCTTCAACTGAGAAAATCTGCTGCAATCTCACACACCTCATAGGAAAAGCCAGAAATGAAGGCTCCCCTCATCACTTTATAACCTTGACCCTCACCTTAGTGGAATTGACTAAATGGTGGCTGGGACTCTCAGGCCACTGTGCCCTTGAGGGTGTCCTTTTAATGTTCATGGTAGACATAATTACCATGAACATTACCTAGCCCATATATAATGCTCACACACAGCCTACTAGGCATACGAATTATTTATGACCCATGAACGGAAGCTTACAATAACAATTCTTGTCCATTTTCCTCTTCAGAGAGGGGAAAATTAAGAATCAACAAGAAGTTAATTTTTCTCTGCTACAAACATAGTTAATGGCCACACTGGCTGCTACAGTCACTACAAATTCCTCTGTGATCTTCTGATTTCTAATCTGCTGCAGGACTTTGTAGAAAAGAGCATCAAGGTTGACTAGTGGTGGGAGGAAGACTCTGGCCTAGGGAGGAGAAAGAAGGCACCAGGGTGAAGTTGTTCCTGGCCCCACCCTCTGACTCCCACCTAATGACTTAACTCATCCTTTATACCCCTACTACATTTTTTTACCCTCTAGACTATTCTCAGAACCAAGCAATTACTTCTATTCTGACTTCTAAGTCTTTTTATTTGTCTCCTTGGAGAATCATCAAAGTTGATTAGTGCAAGCTTTATTTCTGGCTTACCAGAGTTTGTGTTTTTTTTACCGACTTGTGTGCTTCCTTACTTACCATTGCGTGGGTGCTAATTCTTCACCAAAGTACTTTCCTTATTAGCTATAGAAAGGTTGTGGGACACTGGGCAGTGGTGGTGCCTGCCATTCATTAATCCCAGCACTTGAGAGGCAGAGGCAGGCAGATTTTTGAGTTCGAGGCCAGCCTGGTCTACACAGTGAGTTCCAGGACAGCCAAGGCTACACAGAGAAACCCTGTCTCGAAAAAGAAAATTTAAAAAAAAAAAAAAAGTTGTGGGACAAACCATAGCAGGTAGTGAAGACACTCTGGTCTGACGTCATATTCAAACAGGATCTTAAGTCCTTCTCTCAAGATATGCTCTAGTATTCCACAGCATAATTTCTTGGTTATTAGTCTCATCATATGTGAGAAATGATTAAAAAATATGATTTCATTTCTGGCCCTTGAGAACAAGATGGAGATGAGGGTTACAAATATATGTAGCAGAATGCAGGGAGTATAGCTATTGGTATCTAGACAATGTGACTCTAATCGTAGGTGGATTTCCCCAGTACAAACACAAACCAAGACGGAACAAAACTAAAGTCAGTTTAAATGCCAGCATCTTTTCTTCCCTTCCTCAAAAAATTATTGAGAAGGTTTATGATATGAAGCACAAATTCTGGTCTTCTTTATCTATTTTCTTTCTCATTCAAAGTATTCTTTGAGGAGTGATGATGTTTTTGTAGAGAATAAGGTAAGCTTTACAAATAGTTAATGACAGCTAGCTTGCTTTGATGTAACTTAAAAATTGACTAGCTACAGAGCAATATGCCACAAGGATGGTCATGGATACGATATTATTTCAAGGAAATTCATATTGGTGGGAGCAAGGTAAAATGCTTCGAAGAGATGAGCCTGTACTGCTGCACGAGAAAGAACAAGTATAACTTTGAAAAATTTTAAGATGAAGTTGTGCGCCTGTGTATGTTTGTGTGCGTGTGTTGATATATATATGTAATATATATATGTTATATATATTTCAAGCTAAAGAAATGCATTTTGCTTTTAAAAATAAGCATCAATTAAACTAAACAAGACATATTTATTGAGAGCCAATTTGTGCTCAGCAGCCCTGCAGAGGCAAATCAATGGAACCCACGGAACTACTTTTGAAAATTTAGCAAATAATATAGCACCTGTGGGAAGACAGGCCGATATGATGGAAGCTAAATATCATCTATTCTTCACCCTCAGTTTTGCTTCAAGTTTGACTATCATACACTGCTTTCCCAGTTTATTATTTCTAGCTTATGGGCTTGGGAGTCAAGCCAACGTGGGTCCAAATCTTTGCTCTGCCACCCAACAGCTTTGAGACTGTGTGAGACTACTCGACATTCCCAAGTCTAGAATGAAGTAATGCATAATGAGAACATCTTCATTTAATAGCCTCATTGTTTCAAATTATGTACAGTAATGCCTGCAGAAGGCTTAGCATGGTTCCTGGTACATGATAAGGGCTTAATACATGTTTCCCCTTACTACTGTTATCATTAATAGTAATGACCTCTGCTAGAAAAGTCAAATATCTTTAATTACCCATTAAATTTCAAATTATTAGATTCTCCTGTGTGTAATTGTTACAAATCAAAATATCACACGCGGGATGAGAAATATAATCCCACGAAAGAATCGACCCAAAGTAAATGCTTTAATTAAGTGCTAATTAAAGGTACCTACCTTAAAACTTGCACTGAAAGTATACCTGTAGACTGAGTGCAGTTTTTCAAGTTAATCCTGTCGCTCTGACATTTTGAATGTCCTCAATTACTCCAAGTAAAGGAAAACAATCTCTAAATAAATCTCCCATGTGAAGAAACAGATTTGACGGCCACTCAAGGGGAAATGAAGCATTATTCTCACTACAATTAGGATTTTTAATATACATACTTTAAGGACAATTAGTCTACAGTCAATGGAAATTACACGATCTGACAGTTACGAGCAATCTCCCAAGGTGGTGAAAATGGAGGAGAAGGATGACCTTTATTTGCCAGAATGGAAAGCAAAACTCCCTGAACATTAAAAGAAATGTCACGTATTAGGGAAAATCTCACACTTGTGGTACAAAGGCATATACATAAATTTGAGAGAGAGAGAGAGAGCGAGAAACAAACAACTACGGTTTGTTTGGTAAAGTGGACAAAATAAAGGGAAGCATCTGCTAACACTTTTTACTTTAGTTTATGACAGCCCGTAATTATGGCCTATTTCTCGTTCACAATGACAGCTTACAGTGCATGTCTCATAATGGTGTATTTGGGATGGTAACACAAAGGGTGGCTGCCCCACTCTTTCTCCCTGTCTCTCTCTCTTTTTTTCCTTCTCCTTTCAAAGACTGACTGTATGGAGCCATTAAGATGTGGTTCATAATTTAATTGAGCTGAGGTTTACACTCATAACTAAACAATAAAGTTAAAGTAATGAGTTTCAATCACAGGACTGTAGCACATGGTTTAATTTACATAGATAATTAAAATCACCACCCCTACTGTCCTTCTTTTGTACTTGAAACTGTACTAGCAAGATAGCTCGATATTACCAGTACCCCCTTTCCATTAAAAGGAAATGAAGGGCCCACAAAGGGTGTTGGGAGCGGTTTTAATCTAATTCACCAACCTCTTCTCAAAAGTAAAACTGACTGCTTCAAGTGAAATGCATTTAGGCCAATTGTTTTTAACTTTCAAGTGAAAATTATTTGTATAATTAAGGGAAGTTTAACCCACTGGCTGAGTACTTGCTTCAGTAGAAAAGTTGCACATCTGCCTATACTTTCCCCAAGTGCCCGGCAGGACTTCCTTAGTCAGCTTGCCTTGAGGATCTTTATCTGCTGAGTCACAGGCTCCTGCTGTGGGCAGTGAGTTCTCATTCCACTAATCATTCACAGGCTATTATTTAACTGCCAGAGTCCCACAGTGGAGTGACAAGTTCTAATTTTATAGCTGAAGGACAAAGAAAGTCTACAAAGGAATAATCTCTATGGATTTCATTTTAAAACAAAACATCCACGTGGATTCTAGCTTCACACTGGCAGTCTGGTCTTTGTTATTATCGTAAACGTCTTTACCCATCCCCGCTGCTACAGCAACCTGCTGATTGTTTTGGTTTTCCACTAGCCTTCCTTGAGCGTTGCAACAAAAGTTCTGGCTAAGCAACGTGATGCTGTTTGACAGAATTGAAGGGGAAGCCATTATTGCTGATGACACTAATGCCACCATTTGCACGCTGTCACTTGGGCCAAGCCAGAGATGGGACGACTACATTCATTCTGAACTGTGGGTCTAGAGTTCCTGACAGGCATTTCAGGGTCCTGCCTTCGTGTATGTCCCACATTTTAGAGAGGTTGAGAATTTCTGTAAGTGAGGTACGCTGTGCTATTTATAGTACAGGTATCTTTGCTAGATGACATTGCGACTTTAACATTTTATTAAATAATTACACCCGTGACAGTCCCAAAACCCTAGTAAAGACTGACAACCCCTGTTTTAATAAGGAATGATACAGAGTTTGAAACTACAGCTCACACTGAGATGCTTAGGCTGAAAAATTAAGTAACTAAAATCATTTGTGAGTAATGTTGCTTACATAGGTTCCAGTGAAAATAGGTTTTCTGATGGAGAGTTGCTATTCTATTTATCTGAAATCAAGATATATTTGGCAAGATTACAAAATAGCACGAGGAAGACTAATAGGTACATTCTTACACTTTGAGCTAATATATGCAAATCTGCTTCAATTAAAAAATATTCTCCTGGCAGCTTTTGTCTTTTTTGCTCTAACAGTATGGAGCAATAATTAACTGATGTGTTATAGTAGAAAGTTGCTTAAGTCTGATAGTTAATTATGTGAAGAAAGATTTAAAAGTTACTAATAAACCAACCTGTTTTTTAAAAAATAATTTTTAAACTAATTAAAGAATATTAGCTGTGTTTAAACAGTGAGTTTAAGATGTAGGGTAATTTTTGATCCCAGAAACTCGTGTCCAGAAATATCTTCAAACACTAATATAACACATTTGGTACTACTTAATAATATCTAAAGAAATCATTCATATTCTGTAATTAGAAGTTAAGAATTCAATGAAGTGAAGCGGCTAAACGGATGGTTTTAAAGACTTCTTTTGTTTTTCTACACTCACTTGCCTTAATAATGGGATTTGGACACCAGAAAATGGAAGAGAAGACAGGCAACCCTTAAGCATCATTATACCAAATGAATTCTATCACTGCAAGTGGGACTGGATTGCTCAGTCTTATTAAGTAAAAATAGTTTTACATATAACTTCAGATATCAGTATATCGGTAACAGCAAAATACCAAGTTATTTTCCTTTACTGAATAGCATTGGCCTGTGGTTCAGGGGTTTTTGCTTCTAGCCTGAAATTAAAAACTATGTTTCACACTTAGTTGTAGTTAGATCAATCCTTTTTAAATTATGCACAGTGCAGGCACCCCAGAAGAGTCATAAAGATGTTCACAAGTAGGCAACCACATAAGTTCACTAGCCCAGTTATCAGTACTCTGACCGTTTGCTAGTAACCTAGTCAGTTTTCTGCATTGCAGACTCTCCTAGAGCATCGGAGAGGAACATCACACACTAGCACAAGAGCACAGGATGGAACCACTACTGTGTACCAAAGAATTTGTGTTCTCACCAGGCACTCCTATGTTGTCATTTCTGTCTGGAATGCCTCTTTTCACTTGTCCTATGAATAAGTGCCACCCAAAAGTTTGCAGCCTGATTTTTAACCATCAGTTCTCTAAAAGAAATCACATTTTTTTCCAATATCTAACAATTTCTTACTACTTCCTTCATTTTCCCTCACAGAATCTGTGAAAATGAATAATTTCAAATCTTTCATGGGTTTGAACTTTCTGTCTGCCTCCTTCATGTTTCTGATGTGGGTTGATGCATTTATGTAGGAAATGAATGGTTTTGTATGAATGAATAATGAATGAATGAATGAATGAATGAATGAGTGAATGAATGATGAAAGCTCAGTTCATGTCACACCCATGTCATATGTATCTTATGACATGTCTAAATTATAATTACATGAACTTTTTTTTCTAACAACATACTCCACACTTTAAATGGCCTCACTCTCCATTACCTTTTGCATGACAGCTGACTGACAAAGCAATGGTTTTCCTTGTTCCCATATTTTTTTCTGCATATTTTTTAAAGTACCTGAGTTTTCATCAGTAAATTTGCAAAGATCTAAGTAGTAGTTTATACCATCACACATCCTCTGCTCTCGTGTGAAGCCTCACAAAATGATATAAATGGAAGAATAATCATGGATATTATAAACATGTTTTGCATTTGAGTAATTTGCACATGTTAAAGATTTGATGTAACTAATAATTCATCAGCCTTTTCCACATGCAAAGCAAGAAAATGATAGCATCAGTTTGAATATCAGACACAATGATGGCAAGGCAGCATTCAATCATCCATGCTAATGGAACAGATACAATCATCCCCACCAATAAAGCCACAGCTCCTCTGCATCTCTGGTTTGTTCTTGCCTTTAGCACCCAGAAGATCTGATAAAAAGAATAAAAGGTGGAAAGATGAAAACGCCACTTCTCTTTTTGTCTCTGGCTGACCCTTTCCATTGTGGTCAGTCAAAAGAATATGAGGAACGTCCCTTAGAGAAAGAGGAAAAAGGGGTAAAGGGTAGGGGGAGAAATGAAAAGAAAGTTTGGACTCTTGGAGTGGAAGGATCATGGGCTCAAGGCCAACCTCTGCATCTCAGGGAGACTTGCTGGAAGCTTAAAAAAGAAAAAATAAAAGGCTGGGAATTCTGCTCCATTGTAGGACACCTGCCACCCATGTAGCAACAATGTCTACAGCAAAAATAAAACAAAATTTAAAAAAATCAGACAGAGACCTACCTCACCAGAGAGAATAATGTATAGATATTATCAATACATCCTGAGACATCCCATGGGGAATTTTCTTTTGGAAGACATTCTATACCTCCTAGCAGAGAGTTTCCAATAGCAGGAAACATGGTGACATTTATTCTGGATTATGCCCAACAACTAGAGAAAGGTCTAATCTCCATATGATCCAGGGGTAGTAACAAGGCTTAGCAAAGTGGCCAGAATTCCATGTGCACATCCCTGTCTGCGGAATCACTGAGCGTTTCCTGCTCGTCCATCTCCAAGTGGCTAAACCAATATTTCTTCCCATGAGATGCATGTAATTTTTCATTATATGGTTTCAAATCAAGCTCTCGTCTTAGAAAACAGAAACAGAAAGTCAACATCGTGAAGTCTTATAGATTTTGCATGTCTAAATAGCTGTGATGAATTAGTCACAGTTACAACGAACTGTAGGAAAAATATACAGGCAATATATTGCTTTTGCAATTTTTATATTAAAGTAAAAGAAAACCCTCAAGTAATATTATATAATAAATTATTGTAACATTGGTTGGTGGTAAAAGTAATTTAAATAAGATTAATTTAACAACCTTTAAATATCAATAAGTAATAAATATCTTCATGCATGGGGGTCCACATTTCACTTTATTTAGAAATAATGAATAATGCCAGTTGCCTAATATAATCCTAATAACAGAATAGGAACCCTCTGCACTCTAATAATTTCCATTAGAAGAAATCAAGTGCCTCTTCCATTTGACAGAAGCTGCATCTGTTCTGTATTAAGAAGCAAATGTGCAGAAGTTTCCAGGTTAACTTGGCAAAGGAAAAACAAAAGGAGCCCAAGCAAAACACACAGGCAGACAATGAGACCAAATTCAGGGCTCTTGCTTTTGCCTTGAACACTTCTGAAAACTAAAGGGAAGTGCTGCCAAGACTCAGATTTACTCTGCTTTTGACGGTGCGGTGCAGGTGCCTTTGTCCATTTGTTTAGTAGTATTTATTTTCAACACTCACAATGGGAAGGATGTTAGTCGCCTAACTGGTGTGGCTGTTTCAACCTTTAAGGTGCCACCTCAGTTCCTGTCTTCCTCTTTCTTCTCCCTTGCCTTCCCTCACACCTCTTTAAGGACCCAGTTTCCATGGAGGTGCTGTCTGGGTGCAGAATTTGTTGTGCAAGAAAAAGAAAGCCTCACAATTGTATGTGTTGCTTATTCCTAATGACCTTTCATTCAGTGCTTTCATTTTTAATAAAAATTGACAATAATTGCAACAATTTCACATTATGTGACATAAAGTGGATATTTTTTGTCTTTTTTAATTAAATTTTTTTTTGACATAGGATTATAGCATGTAGGTGAGAAAGACCCGAGACTCACACTCTTCCTTCTCCAGTCTCTTTATTACTAGGACCGTAGCTATGCCTGGAAGAGTTCTTTTTAATTTTTAGCTGCTTATTGTATTTCTAAACATCTCACAATAAAGCAGATTACTTTGATTTGTAAAAGACACAACCCCCCCCCCCCCATCTTATTCCTAATCTTAAATCTGCCTAGAGAGAAAGGAAAGGAAGTTTAGTTAGGAAAGTTGATGCAGGGAAATGGTAAGTTCAAGGTCCACCCTGTGAAATTCATGAAGGTGAGCTGGGGTGAATCAATGGTCAGCGCTACAGAAGAGGAGAGAAGTGGCAGCCATAACCACTGAAACACAAACAGGTGTAGGAACTAACTCTTGGCAAGCTGAGTTTGAGGTCGAACGTGAAAAAGCCTTCAAAAACAAGGAGGGATGGTTGCTCGGCTCCATGTTGTAAGAAGGGTGAAGTGGGCTTTGAAAAAACAATTTAGTTAAGCAAACCAATCAACCCCGAACAAAACACAACTCCTATGGAGATATTAAGGAACAAAATATATTGATATATTTTTATTCTTGCGCATTAGATAAATGATATATTATTACAGTTGTCCTCAAAGTTAGTGTGCAAATCCTCTGGTGGTCTGTTAAAAGATGGCTTTTTCTTTATTTGCAGACATATGGATGTCTGGCACAGGGATGTATAGCAGGAATCCTCACCTGAAAGAAATGCAGCTATCCAAGGACAACGCTTCATGAAACAGGTTCCCAAGGGAGCATCAGTCCCATTAACTAACACCAACCATTCAGCTGCATATCTTTCCAGCCCAATGGTAGACAACTTGAAAAGAGAACAGACTTAACCACACAGACTACAGAGTCCTCTTATAACATAAATATGCCATTACAGAGAGACATAAAAACACGTCAGACAGGGCTCAAGGAAGAACTGAAAATAACCAAGCTTCTCTGCGTTGTTTATCTGATGAATATTAAAAGTTGTAGCTGAGTGAAATAACAGTTAAAGAAAATGAAGCAAATAAATAGATTGGAAAAACTGTAATTTGAAAGTGGCATTTTATTTGTGTCTGGAGCATACACTGCATTTTTCTTTCATTAAATCGCCGCATGCGGTTTCCTTGTATCTACTCATTCTGTTAGCTTCCCCCATTCACAATTTGACCACTTAGTCCCAATTCTTCAACAAAAAGGAAGAAGTAGGTTACTGAAGTTCTGTATGTTGAACTTACAAATACTAGTGAGTCCCTCTGTGTGGCCACCATGTACCGCACTACCACACTCACAATTTGACACTGCCTTAGGTGAATATATGTATCCGACCATATTATTAGTAAAAGGTGGTCGGAGGTCATCTCAAAATAAAATATTCCTAGCACATCTTAGAGATGCCCAAAATAGCTGGAACAAGCAGCATGACCCAGTAATAGATATAAATTTTGCTTCCAAGTTCCCCACCATCTTTGTCAAATGCCAAATTTAATAAAAGTGGTTCCTCTTAGGGAGTGTAACAATTACACAAACAAGAGCAGAAACCAAGCAACCATTAACTGAATAACTTAATACATATTCCTAAGGATTGACACTCAAAACTGAAATAAGATAGAGGGTGTGAGAAATTCCAGTTCCTAACAGGTTTTCCAAACCTTCCTAAGAGAGAGAAGGGGACAGTTGAGGTAATGTGTTTTTGAACTGTTACAACCTGGTCCAGGTAAACGATAAGCCTGTGTCACCGTTAGAGTCAAATGAGTATCCTAAAAATGGGCAGAGGGTGAGTGGGAAAAGAGGAGAGGAGGTTGTGGGAGGTGGGCACAGGAAGGCAAAGTTGGTATAAGGGGGCAGATAAAATGTACACAACTTAAGACCAGGACCACTAAACAGGCACAAATTCAATTAAATTTCCAAGTGACATGTGCTGAAATACCATCACCACAAGGAGTCTATGCTTACGGTCACCAGATATTGGCTATTTGGTGCTGATTGGCATAGTAGGCCAGAACATGGAAACTGGTGCCTTGAACAGTATCACACACACACACACACACACACACACACACTCACACGCGCGTGCGTGCATACACAAACACACACACACACACACATATGTTGCTGTGCATGGTGGTACACACATCAAAGCAGTTTGGGAGTGGGGGAAGCAGGAAAATCAGGGGAAAAAAAAGAAAAGATACAAGAAAAAATTAAAACAATACCTACAGCTTAGATATTATCGGTACCCCAAAGGGGACCTGACACTCACCCACAGAACTACTGAGGAGTGCTCTGGCTTTTAAGAAATACGGACTAATAAAAAGTTTTTTTGTCACTAGGTGCATACCATTGAAGGATTATAGAAACTTAATCTCCTCTCCTCTCTCTCTCTCTCTCTCTCTCTCTCTCTCTCTCTCTCTCTCTCTCTCTCTTTTTCTCCTCTTCCTCACCTCCCTTGGCTCTGTATCAGGTTTTAGCATGCATTTCCAGAAATGAGCTGAGTTACTACAGCCCCCACCCCCTGCCCAGACAACTGAGCCCACAATAGACTAAAATCTCCCAAACTCTGAGCTCAACTTTGCCTCTTGGATTCTCCCAAAAAGATGAAACAATTAAGGCAAAAACAATTAAGAAAACAACATAAACAGTGAAGAAGGAAATTCCAATAGGAGAAGCTTGATCTGTGGCTTCTGGGAATGGAGATGAAGAAATTATTGGGGAGGGGGGTAAAGGGGAATTGTAAGCAGTGTCTTGCAGGGGATTAAAATGGCCAAAGGAGAGCAACAGCAGATTTAGTATGGTCCAAGTTTGAAAGTCACCTTAAAAATATGCAGTTACATCTATAACAGCAGACACTACCAAAACTTTTTAAAGCTGAAAGAAAAGGAACACTTGTAAGTCTTGGGAGAAAACCAGGAATATTTTAGTTCTGGGGTTACTTGGTTTTATTCTTCCCCTCTGCCAAACACCAAAAATTGCTTCTTAAGGTTCATCTCCCCTGGACATGTATTTACCACTTCTGGCTATTCAAATTCCCATTGCATCTCACCTTGGCTTATTCCATCACCTGCCCCCTCCAGAACTTTCCGTGTATTCTTTGATATATATTGGAGCAAGGCAGGAAAACCAAGGTAGCTCCATCATGCACTGCCTGCCTAGAAATCCCACCTTAGTCTAGGCAAAGAAAAAGAGAGAAGGTTAAGTGTCTGCTTACTTTATCTATTGTGTTCTGACTCCTCAGATCTTTGGCACATTTCTCTATTCTGTTATGGTTTCCTTGGCCTGTCTATCCCTCCCCCTCTGCATACTAAAAAAAAAAAAAAAAAAAAAAAAAAAAAAAAAAAAAAAAAAAAGATAACTTACTATGATAGCACACTATGAAAAACTTAGTGGCAATCCACACCCTGGACTAATTTTACATTAGTCTGCACTAATCATGAACATAGGAATTATTGCTTAACAATGCTAAACATATTTAAGCATAGAAGCAGATATATTTGTACTTTAATATTTTTTTGACAAAACTCTCAAAATACAGTACAATAGTCTCCAACTAACTATGAACTGCTATAGAGGACAAGATCATTTCAATGTTGTTGTTGTCACCTCTGTTCCAGGCCTTGCACATTGCCACCCATTTCTCCTTCCTTTCCTCTAATATTCCTCTTCCTGTCTTTGACATTCTTTCTATCCTTTTTCCTCTCTGCTCCTCTTGCACACACAAATCCCACATATACAATTCTAAGAACGAAGGCATTTACAACATACATATCTGATAGAACATACAGTCAGATAAGCACCTCCTCTAACACACACCAACTAGAACACATGTTCTTCTGCAACACTGTGATGTATAGCATTTCACAGAACACATACTTGTCCATGCACTCACATGCATACGCATTTTATCATGTACAAACTTCTCTGGATTTAAGCAGAGAAAACGCCTGTCAGTCAAGGTACACCCCTACCCCTTAGGGATCATATCAGATCTACTCTATTGATATTGCTAAATCAAGGTAGTACAAATACCTCTGTAGTACCTCCTTGAGCTCACCTTTTAATTTGACTTTGTTCATGGGGATTTCAAACCCGTCCTAGTGGACGGCGAAGCAGAAATGAACTCAAATGTGTTCATCATCTAGCTACAAAACTCTTCAGCTCAGGACCATTCATTTTTTCTTTTCTAGCCTTTTGTTTCTTAATTCTACACTGGAGGATTTTGAAACACATTTTTGAAAAATGTTATTTTATATTCCTATTTTACTAACCAATTCGAGGACAGAAGTCCTGTGTTGGAGTAACCTCTTCCTTACTCAGTTGTAGCCCCTGACCTCAGTTTGTCCTAAAATCCTTTCAGCTTCTAGCCTCCTTAGGCCAGATTAACCTTTGCTTAAAATTGCCCAGAATTACTGTGCTGTTCGTAACCATCAAACGGCCCTGATACGATGTTTGCTTGAAGAATTTTTTTTTTCTTTTTGAGAAAATGCTAAGGAAAGAAAGATGTGTTATCCTAGTAGAAAAAAAAAGTCCCAGGACTCTGAGGAGAATAATATAAAAGGAAGAGAAGAGTAAAGGCTGGTGGATCTGAGGAGGAATGAGTTGAGTGGCTGAGAGAGTAAGGCAACAGGGAGAAGAATGAGAAGTCTCTGTGCTCTGAAAACTAAGATACATCTTGTCATAATTTAAGATTTTTCAAGGAAAAAAAAACCCTAAAACTTTCTCATAACCATCGCAAATGAAAGTCTCACTTGGCTTCAACACAAACATAATCAACGGGACATTTTAAAAACAAGGTTTCTTTCTAATACAGGGAATATTTCCAATGTCTCCATAACGATGCACCTACACAGGCCAGCTTCTCCTGAAAGCAAGAGGATGGGGAGACATTGCCCATGTTGGAGTATAGCTGAAAAGGAAACATTAAAAGATTTTTTTTTCTAGTTCATGTTTTTGCTATCATTATTTAGAGAATTTGAAAGCCTTCTGTGATGCTCTGTAGGGGAGCGCTCTCCATCTAGAGAAGAGCTTCTTTGCCTATTCCCTCTTTATGACACCCATCTCGAAGATGCAGGGATCAGCAGTTGCACAATGCACAATATTTAGAGCAGAGCCCCAGGGCTAGTGACCTGAGGAGGATGAGTCCTCTTTGGCTGAAATTGGGAATTCCTTAAAAAACACTTCACAGGATTTTCAGAGTTTTTTGGAGGGTATGACATAAGAAATAAAATCTGGAGAGTCTGAACACAGTGGTAGGCACAGGACAAGTAGAAGGTGTACTGAAAGATTAGAAGTCATTCAATGGATCTCAAATCAAGTTACAAAGCAAGACAATGTTAGGAAGAAGGAGAAAGGGAACATTAAAACAGATTCCTTCTAAGACTTTCCATGGTCTGTGCATCCTGCAAACAGAGGTACAAAGTTAAAAAAAAAAAAGTATATGTGTGTGTTTACGAGGGATCAGATGGAACAGCCACCGATGAACTCCTGAGAAGAGTCACTTCCATGTTAACAATATACTGCTTCTTAGGAAAACATACCCTCCTTCCACCCCCTTGCTGCTTCTAGAGGAGAGAGAGTCATAATTTGTAAGTGGTCCAATCTGAAAGGAGAACTCACACTTTCTAGTCATTTACTTCAAAGAATTTCTTGACATAATTTTGATGTTTGTAGGATCCAATGATCTAAAGACAAACATTTTTGATTAGTAGTGTACCAGATGGACAGGTGTTATTGTCCAGTGAGGGAGTGCCATAATGTAAAGATATTTGTCATTCCTGTGATAAGGACAGTTCAAATTTTAGTTCTCCACATTTCATTTATTCTCAGAAGGGACAACTGCCAGTTGAGAACACTTAATTACCAAGACACCCTGTCCCTAGCCATTCACCCTGTGGCTACACAATAAATATTAATCAAGTACCTTGATGAATAGAACCTCTTTCCAGAGTGAGACAAGTCTGCAACTTAGGAATGCAGCGTCTACCCATACACTCTACAGGTAGAGGAGACCAGGAAAACAATGTTTTTCTAATGGAATGACAGGGGGTCTTTGGGTAACACTGTAATTGGAGCAGTGTGGTGTATGCCTCATGTTTTTAAGGAGGAGGTCATGATTGCACAAAGGCAGATCTTCAATCCATGCTGACATTAAGTGACGACACTGACCATGTGAATGTCAGGTTGTCAGAGGTAAATGATTGCCCGCTACTATAATGCATTACTGAGTTACCCCAGTGAGAATCTACTTTGTAGGAGATCATCTTTTTAGAATAATTCATGAGAGAGAGTCTGAGAAATTAAACCCTGCTGCAAGCCAAGTATTTTTACTTTCTGCTCCTCCACAGTGAAAAGTTGCTCAGCATTGGCAGGTATCTAACACCAAGCAAGAACCTGGGGATCAGGTTGCATATTACTACTGGGCCTGCAAGTGTCTGCCTCCCCTGGGAAGTTTAGGCTCCCTGGATCTCATCACCTTTTTAAGATACTCTGATCTTACACCATCATAACACTGACTTCTGTTTAACTACAGGAAAATATGGCGACAGGAGAAAGCCGTTCCACTTCTGATCTTACTCTTCTTCAGATACAAGTGACCACCTACAATGATTAAAATGGCCGGCGATTCTAATTATGCAAATACTTTTGATAGAGTCTTTCAAATTTAAATTTTACGCCATTCGTTCTTGTTTTGAAATCTGCAACTGATGTACTTATGTGCTTAGTTTATTTTCCAAGTCTCTCTAGGAGTGCTGATTTAAATTGCTCCATTTTTGAAGACTATGAGGGGGGAAATCAAATCTACAGATGGCTAGCATCTGCGGCTCTCCAGTGTTAACATGGACAATAATGCACGCTTTCTAATTGAATACAAGAATGCAACTCAATCCAGGGTCTGTGCTAGCTGCATCACATGACAGTGTAGCACAAGCAATTAATAGGGAACAGCAGAATCTCCCCATTGCATCCTACCAGAAAGGAGCATTGTCACAGAGGTTTCTGCATCATAGTTTTCTTGAGTTGCACCTGTTACCAAAAGAAGAGCCCATTCTCTTTGAAGATCAAACTATAGGCATTAATTATTGTTTTTTTTTTTTTTTTTTTTTTTTTTTTTTTTGAAAAAGGAATACTACTAAAGAAAACACGATGACCTGTAAGAGCCAAAGAGAAAGGGAATCCTTGCTGTTGTTCAGCTTAGTCTGGGTCTCGGTAACATTAACTTTGTCTACCAAAATCCATTCGAACTTGCAGATCTTTTCAGTGTCATTTTGAAAATCGAAGGAAACATCAGAGCAGAAAGGAGTAATACAAAGAGACAAGGCAATCTTCTGCAGCTACCAGCATTTCTCTCCACTGCTGATAAACATATCCTTGAACAGTTCAGAGAGCTAAATGGGGACAGGAGAATTTGTGAATATGTCGAGCAACGGGCTGAAATGAATCACATCAAGATCACAGGGCTACCCTGGCAGTACCATTGCTTATCCTAACTTCATTCTAAAAGGACCCCTCCTTGCTCTCATTTAAAAAGCCATTCCAATTGATTTAGAGTGCAAAATCTTCTATTTTTGTGGTGCATTTCTTTTTTGCTTTTTTGTCATTGTTGTTGTTGTTGTTAGGAATTCTCTTTATTCTCAGTTTGTATATAGCAGAAGTATAAGAGGACCTATTTAATATTTTGAGACATCTTAAAGTCACCATGGAATTAAACTTGGTTTTCAAATTAGAAATAAAAAGGCACTTTTCAACCAATGACTTAAAACTCTATGAGCCAAAAAGCACCATGCTGATTCTATCACGTAAGGATAAGTTTACAAATTCTGTTGTTTGTTTTTTAGTCCCTGCCATTGTGCTATAGCTAAGCAACCCTTGGGTCCTTTTGCTTTGTTTTCAGGTTGCATCTGATGAAAATCAATTTAAGACAAACCGAACAAGACAGCAATTTCACTGCAGGGTTGCTGGGTTTCTCAGAGGCTCCGCAGAAGAGAGGTGAGTGTAAGAACCTGTGCAGAAGCAAAAATGCTGGCACCTCTGTGGCATACTGCTGGGTTATTTCTGGCACCTTTCTTGATAGGCACTTCCTCCCAACTCTCATGACCAAAATTTCTAGAGGAAAATTGAGTTCTGACAAACTCAGCTTGGGTTATTCATCTTGTTCTTATTCTAGTTTTCTGTGGCTACCTGGGTGGTGAGGTCATTAAACATACTTCCTTACTCTATCTTACACTTCATTTTAAAAATTATTATAGTGTAGGTGTGTGGGTGTATCATGTGTGTGTATAAGTGTGCGCTATGCTCTGCAGGTAGAGGTCAGGGGACTTCTCTAGATTCAGTTTGCTCCTTCCACTTTATTATGGGTTTGGGGAATCAAACTTGTATCTCTGGGCTCTCAAGGCAAGTGTCTTTATCCACAGATCCACCTCACTTCCTGTACTGCCTGGTTTTGTGTGTCAACTTGACATAAGCTGGAGTTATCACAGAGAAAGGAGCCTCTCATGAGGAAATGCCTCCATGAGATCCAACTGTAAGGCATTTTCTCAATTAGTAATCAAGGTGGGGGGCAGGCATTGTGGGTGATGCCATCCCTGGGTTGATAGTCTTGGATTCTATAAGAAAGCAAGCTGAACAAGCCAGTAAGTAACATCCCTCCATGGCCTGTGCACCAGCTCCTGCTTCCTGACCTGTTTGAGTTCCAGTCCTGCCTTTCTGTGGTATGATCAGCAATGTGGAAGTGTAAGCTGAATAAACCCTTTCCTCCTCAACTTGCTTCTTGGTCATGATATTTGTGCAGAAATAGAAACCCTGACTAAGACACTGCCTCATAGCTGACTTCTTTTGTTCAACCCTATAATTCACCAATGATGGATTATGCTAAAGGCAAAGTTGCTCTCATTTGACAAAGTTAAAACATTAAAGTATTTTGAAACACAGCTTCCATTTTGCTATTGCCAATTTCACCTTGACACTTGTACCAGTTCTGGCTGTATATACTCACAATAACATGAGAATTAATTAAGGAATATATTACAATATTTGAAGCTTTGAAAGGAAAGTAGCAAGATTCCTTACTGCTACATGGAAGCATGAGTTAGCCTTAGCTAACAAAACTAATGGTAGCACTGGAAAATACCAACTTCAAGATCTTGAGAACAGATGTGTATAGTGTTCATTTTAAATGACTACAGTAAAATGCCTCATATTAAAAATGCTCCACCATTAGAAAGATTGTATATCATCTAAATAAATTCATTTGCCTTTGTGGATTGAAAGTGTCATCCAGGTGCAGTTCATAAATTTTAGAGGCTGTATATTAAAATTATTATAATAGTCTAAATGAAATCTTTAAAAATATGAATTATTGCATTTGGTTGAATATATTCAGTTTTTCTTATCCTGGTTCTTTTATCTTGGGTCATCTGTGCAGTCCAACTTGAAGTCTTGCTCATAACAGACTAAGGTAGATGGAAAAAAATGGCATAATTGGATTTTTAAAAAGATTCTTCTATTTTCCTAACAAAGAACAGAGAAAGCACATTTATAGTTATTTCTTTAAACCTTTCATTGGAAATAACAGTTCCCTTCACATATGGGCTTCAAATACATTTGTTTTATATCTGGTCCTATATGTAACTCTCATTACCCCTCCCATCTTCCCAATACCTTTGTCTGTATTGTGTGCTTAGAGAAAGTATTTATCCAACAAATAAGGGAGTAAAGGAAGAATCACAGTAGTCACAAGTCAGAAACTTTGAAAGACTTCTTAGCTTTCCTGGGCTGCTTTTAAAAGACCATCATATCAGATCCTTGTTGAAGAATGTTGAAGAATAAATTCCTCATTACCTAATAAAAACAATCCTATGTTCTCAGCCTAGAAAAATGGAAACTTTTCAAATTTCAGGATCAGTAGCTTTTTTAAAAAAAATATACCTCCTGCAAGAAGTACACATTCATTCCTGTAACACTACTGTTACTCTTGTCTACTGGGAACAGCTGCTGGGCCCCATCTTATGATCCATTTGATGGTAGCCTCTCGAATTTTCAGAGATAATTGTGGTGACTCATACTCATTAAGTACCAATTGGGTGAATCAACTAATGGATGAATCATTCAATTCTACCCATCTTTCAAGAATAAATTCTCATATATTTTTCCATGACGGTCACCCTGATTATTTCAGATAGAAATCATCTCTCCTCTTTTGAACTTTTATTCATCACCAAAGTAACATAATGTTGCCCTGTCTTGTAGGTGAATTCTGACCTTTTGTTAGCAGGTAGGTCTTAGCTCACTTTCTATCTCTGTGTGTTATATTGCTTGTTGACATTCCTTTGTATTCCAAAAGCACAACAACACTATATCAAGACCACTTCTGTTCTGTTTTATATGCATATATGCCAACCAAATAGGTTCCTACTGGACCTTAAGCATGCATTATTTACTCCCTTATTTTACAGATGTATGCTTCGTATTTCCTCACTGGAAAAAAATTCCTGAAACTAAGATATCAAGCAATTCATCCTTGTTCATTCATATTTCACTATTTTCATTCATTGTACCTCCAGGCATGCGCAGACAAGCTGGGACTTCAACCTAGGGCATCACACATGTTAGGCAAGTGTCTTACCATTAAACTAAGTTCCTAGTTCTCATCTTTCAATATTAGTAATGGTAACAATCAATTACTGAATACTTACTAGATACCAAAAATTGCTATTTTGGTATTTCAAGTTCTGTTTCATTTGATAGTTACAAGAATTCTGAGGGACAGATTATGATCCTTTTTATTTTCATATAAACAAATGAATGCTTAAAAAAATAAGTCATCTGTCCAAGACCACAATAAATGATCAGGATCAAATAGAGACATTTTTAACAGTAAAAGTATTTCAAGTGATAACCTATTGAATATGAAAGCATCAGAGACAAAAGAATAACTTACAAATAAGTATTGTGGGATCCCATCAACGGAAAGGTTTAACACTCAGCTCACAAAATCTATGCTCAGTCTGCCTGTGGCTTCCTGATTAAGACCTTGCCATGCTTTTGTTGGAAACTCCCAGATAGAAGGACTGACTAACCGGATGCAGGAGTCTTCCAAGCAGTTTTAAGAGTTGGGTGTTGGACAAGTCAAACAACTGGCCTTCCAGTATATTCTACTGAACCATCAATTTCTGCTCTATGAAGGGTCATAAAGAACCCATTTCAGTGATAGCCAGCATCAGGCTCCAACTGAGCAGATTCTTATAAAGGTGCAAGATCCCCAGGTTTCTTTCCTACTATCTTATTTCTTCAATAATAATCGTGCATGATACCCAAGATCACATACTGAACATGTATAAATTTTTATGTAAAGTTTTAAAGATAGTCAAACAAATCTTATAAGATTATGATTCTAAATATAAAGTATAACTAATGATTTGCTCACAACCTCCCTAATTGCAACATATATTATTTAATGGATGCTAATATCCATTGATTCTTGCTTTGAGCAAAGCTATGACCATTTTATTGCATGCATTATCTTAATGCATGCTTGCCAGATACCATGGCACAGGCGCCATTGTTAGTGATTTTAGTAATTTTACTTTGTAGATTATTAATTAATGTTCTACATACCTAAAGGACATTTTAGTAGTAAGCAATAACAATAATAATAATAATAATAATAATAATAATAATAATAATAACAATGGTAAAGATAATAATAATTATAGTTTCCTTTACTCTAAAGCCTAGGTACTTAACCATTCATTACTTACAGTACCTTAGAGATAATAGAACTGACTATATGAAATGGACAATTGACTAATATATGATGCAGTTCAAATGTCAAGCATTTGTATAACTTTACAATGATTAAAGTATTTCCCACTTGTCTAAGCCCCTCTCTCTTTTACTGTACTGAAAGCAACAAGTTTTATGCGGAAGAAAACCTTTAACCTTTAAAATACTAATAATGTTATAGCCACAAAGCTGAACAAAATGTGCATCTTTCTCTTGATTTCGATTTTGTTATTTTTTTATTTACATTTTTCAATCTAGGTTCATTCTGCTTTGTTAAGGGAGCAATTACTGTAGATAGCATCACCATGGCTATTGTATGATACCCTATGATCCCAGGCATTGTGTTCATTCTCTTCATGTCTTTTGACCCTTGATATATATTTTTTTTAATCAGATGGTTGGTCATGTGTGGGTGGGCAAGGGAGGGAAGGGATGAGCATACAGGTGAATGGCTGTACACATTTAATTGGGACTTTTAATAGAACACTTTGTGGATTGTTCAAACAAGAGAGTGAAGAGCTAGGTATCCTTGACAACAGTCTAGGCATATCACAAAACAAAAGAAAGACCAGAGAATTCACAGTGGGAGATCTAAGCAGTAGATCATTGGGATAACAGCTAACAGCCCTTTGGTGAGAGCTTCAAAATATGAAATGTTTTCATGAAATGTACCATTGCTGCTGGATCATTAGAACAGTCAGACAAAGGACACCGATGATTGGCACAGAGGCTGAGGGAACAATGTAAAAAAAATGACTTTGAGTGTTACATTTTCCATGTGGCTGGAAGTAATTGTTAGAAGCAACACCTCTACTGGTGGGTCAGCAAATAAGGCTAAGAACCAGCTCTTAGTACTAATTAACTCTTTATCACTGACTTGAATGCTCCATGGATAACACAGGGTTAGTTATTATGTTTTTCTTTATATATTTCATAAGCAATCGGGAATGACTCTCGGGACAGTTGTGAGATACTGTATGGCTTCTTGCTACATTTAAACAGATTTCTTAGCCATTGCAGACTAAACTAACAATAGTTATTTACTGTTTGTCTCCATGATAGTCTTATTTCACTCTATTAGCAGCTCAGAACTTCTAGAGATGCACATTCTCCAAGTCTTATGAACGAGATTTCATCTCTCTGTGTATAAACTGCCCCTGGATGGGCCAATAAGCATAACTAATTTCTTGGATCACAGTGACAATGCCCATGATATGGATACTGAACTTTCCATTACCATCCTGCAAATCTTGACAACAGAACTTAATGTGTAGATCTGAGTAAAGAGAGAGAAACCAAGCCCCAAGGATAGCACTGGGTTCCCGAGGCTAGGAACCGTATGGTAGGATGATTCATTTCCATCTCAAAATTTATTATCATTTGCATTTGTGCAAGCTGAGTTAGAATTTTGTCATTTGCAATAGAGATACTTAACTAATGAATCAAGAAACAACTTGCATTTAATTAATCTTGGGTAAATGCTATGCTTGTTAGATGTTATGTATCAATGTTGCTCAAATATTTATGGAGATGCAACACTTTTGTCATATGTCACCTACTAATTTTGGAAGAATTATCAATAACATGACAGGCATTTTGAGATATGGGCATACATGATTGCGCCTTTCAATAGATCTTAGTCTACTATATTTAAAAGAGACAGTATTAATTCATCAACATTCACATTATCCTTTAAAATCCTGGCAAATGACATAGAAGCACCTCTCATGAGGATACCTATGAATGACAAAAAGGGAACAAGAGATTTAACTCAGCCCCAATAGCAAATCCAACAGTCACAAGCATACCTAACAGAAATGTAGACTTCCTCAGATATTAAATAGAAAACTTACTTGTCAACATATAAAACAGTGAATACAATGCCAATTATACTTATTCATGTTAAACACAGGTATTCCACAAGGCTACAGATCACAGTGAACAAAATATACATACATTCCTGCACTTATGGTGTATATTGTTAAGGAATATAAGCAAGTTAACTTCACAGTGTGTGTTCAAGGTGCTAAGCACCACAGAGAAAAACAAAGTGGGGCAGAGACAGTGCAGAATTGCTAGAGTCCAGTGTTGTGATTTTGAACCATTTAAAAAGCTCTCTAAAAGCACACAATAATTGATTAAAGGCTGGAAGACATGGGAAGGAGTCTCATAGTTTTCTGGAGGAAAAGAGAAGTGTGTGTGTGTGTGTGTGTGTGTGTGTGTGTGTGTGTGTGTGTGAGAGAGAGAGAGAGAGAGAGAGAGAGAGAGAGAGAGAGAGAGAGAG
>JADRCD010211664.1:15039-71402 GCA_019843815.1 Montemys delectorum | reverse complement strand
ACACACACACACACACACACACACACACACACGAGAACATTTAAATAATTAATTTGCTATAAGCAACTACATGTGTGAGACTCCCGGAGGGACCCCCACACTCAAATCCCAGGAGCGACAACCCCAAACACCACCAAGACGTGAACTTGATGTAATCAGCAAGAGGCTTTTTATTCCAGCAAGCTGGGGCGAGAGACTCATATCCCTCGCAGGGGTAGAGGAGTCTGGCCCTGAGCAAGGTCTTAGGCAGCTTTTTATTCCTGTGCAGTTGCTGGGGCAAAAAGGAAGACTGGGGGAAGGGAGAAGGTACGGGGTGGTCTCTGATTGGTGCTGGCTCACTCTAGGGTTCAGGGGCAGGTTAGCCACCTGGCAGTTGTTTGTTACCTTTTCTCTGCCAGGTCGTCCTGGTCCCCTTGTTTCTAGGTTCTGGGAACTGGTCTCCCACTGAGTTCAACCAAGGGCTAAGTTCCCACAGCACAGTTTGAAAACTTAAACTTAACCTCTCACATGTACTTTAATTCAACAAGAAATTTCAGTAATGAAACTAGCTACCCAACAAGCCAATTCTTTATGTTCTTTTATGTGGTGAAAGTTGTGCAATGAAGGAGTGTGTGGTTTTGAAAAAAATGACAAAAGAAAGTTCTCAGGCTGTCACTTGTTACAGAGTATCAGCCTTTCATGAAGAAGTTTGGGGGCAATGGGGATGATATTAATATTCAATAATCTAGGTAAATTATTCCTGATGGTTGTTGTTGGCTCTGAGTCAATAGATGCTTCAGACACTAATAAATCATTATTTATTAGAAAAGTTAGTAGTATTAGTTGGTAGAGTTTGAAGAATTAGCTTCTATTCACAGATGAGTAATGTGACCTCCAGTCAAAGAGTCCAAAATGTCACTTGCTAGGATTAGTGCAGACTGGCTAGGGTTAGGGTGCCAGATGATGTCTCCACTCAGGTGAAGCTTTAGTGGGACTGAAAGCTCAAGGAAAAGCATGGAACATTGACAGGGGAAGGTGGAACTCCATTAGATGAAGGCAGACAGTAAAGACCAAGAGTAGAATAGCTGGGTCTTCAGGTAGTGCTATGTCCAGTTTTCTGAGGAGCCGCCAAACTGATTTCCAGAGTGGTTGTACCAGCTTGTAATCCCACCAACAATGAAAGAGTATTTCTCTTTCTCCACAACCTCACCAGAGTTTTTGATCTTATCCATTCTGACTGGTGTGAGGTAGAATTTCAGGGTTGTTTTGATTTGCATTTCCCTGATGACTAAGGATGTTGAATATTTCTTTAGGTGCTTCTCAGCCATTCAGTATTCTTCGGTTGAGAATTCTTTGTTTAGATCTGTACCCCATTTTTTTATTACATGTTTTCTTTATTTACAATATTCCCGTTCCCAGGTTCCCTTCCAAAAAATAAAATAAAATAAAATAAAATAAAATAAAATAACAAAAATTAAAACAAACACCTATTCCCTCCCCCCTCCTCCTGCTCACCACCCTTTCTCCTCCTGCTTACTGGCCCTGGCATTCCCCTACACTGGGGCATAGAACCTTCACAGGGCCAAGGGCCTCTCATCCCATTGATGACCAATTAGGCCATCCTCTGCTACATATGCAGCTGGAGCCATGAGTTCCCCCAATGTGTACTCTTTGTTTGGAGTTTTAGTCCCTGGGAGCTCTGAGGGTACTAGTTAGTTCATATTGTTGTTCATTCTAAGGGGCTACAAACCCCTTCAGCTCCTTGGGTCTTTTCTCTAGCTCCTTCATTGGGGACTCTGTACTCAGTCCAATGGATGGCTGTGAGCCTCTACTTCTGTATTAATTGGTGTATCCCATTTTTTAATATGATTTTTGGTTCTCTGGAGTCTAACTTCTTGAGTTCTTTGTATATATTGGATATTAGCCCTCTATCAGATATAGAATTGGTAAAGGTCTTTTCCCAATTTGTTGGTTGCTGTTTTATCCTATTGACAGTGTCTTTTGCCTTACAGAAGCTTTGCAACTTTATGAGGTCCCATTTGTTGATTCTTGATCTTAGAGCATAAGCTATTGGTGTTTCCCCTGTGCCTATGTGCTCGAGGATCTTCCCCACTTTCTTTTCTATTAGTTTCAGTGTATCTGGTTTGATGTGGAAGTTGTTGATCCACTTGGACTTGAGCTTTATACAAGGAGATAAGAGTGGATCAATTTGCCTTCTTCTACATGCTAACTGCCAGTTGAGCCAGCACCATTTGTTGAAAATGCTGTCTTTTTTCCACTGGATGGTTTTAGCTCCTTTGTCAAAGATCAAGTGACCATAGGTGTGTGGGTTCATTTCTCGGTCTTCAATTCTGTTCTATTGATCTACCTGCCTGTCACTGTACCAATACCATGCAGTTTTTATCACAACTGCTTTGTAGTACAGCTTAAGGTCCAGGATGGTGATTCCACTAGAGGTTCCTTTATTGTTGAGAATAGTTTTCGCTATCCTGGGTTTTTTGTTATTCCAGATGAATTTGCAAATTGCTCTTTCCAAGTCTGTGAAGAATTGAGTTAGAATTTTGATGGAGATTGCATTGAATTTGTAGATTGCTGTCAGCAAGATGGCCATTTTTACTATATTAATTCTGCAAATCCACGAGCATGGGAGATCTTTCCATCTTCTGAGATTTTCTCAATTTCCTTCTTCAGAGACTTGAAGTTTCTGTCATACAGATCTTTTACTTGCTTAGTTAGAGTTACACTGAGGTATTTTATATTATTTGTGACTATTGTGAAGGATGTTGTTTCCCTAATTTCTTTCTCAGCCTGTTTATCCTTTGTGTAGAGGAAGGCCACTGATTTGCTTGAGTTAATTTTATATCCAGCTACTTTGCTGAAGTTGTTTATCAGGTTTAGGAGCTCTCTGGTGGAATTTTTGGGGTCACTTAAGTATACTATCATATCATCAGCAAATAGTGATAATTTGACTTTTTCCATTCCAATTCGTATCCCTTTGATCTCCTTTTGTTGTCTAATTGCTCTGGCTAGGACTTCAAGTACAATATTGAATAGGTAGGGAGAGAGTAGGCAGCCTTGTATAGTCCCTGATTTTAGTGGGATTACTTCAAGTTTCTCTCCATTTAGTTTGATGTTGCCTACTAGTTTGCTGTATATTGCTTTTACTATATTTAAGTATGGGCCATGAAATCCTGATCTTTCCAAGACTTTTATCATGAAGGGGTGTTGGATTTTGTCAAATGCTTTCTCAGCATCTAATGATATGATTGTATGGTTCTTTTCTTTGAGTTTGTTTATATAGTAGATTATGTTGATGGATTTCCGTATATTGAACCATTCCTGCATCCCTGGGATGAAGCCTACTTGATCATGGTGGATGATCATTTTGATGTGTTCTTTGATTCGGTTTACAAGAATTTTATTGATTATCTTTGCATCGATATTCATAAGGGAAATTGGTCTGAAATTTTCTTTCTTTGTTAGGTCTTTGTGTGGTTTAGGTATAAGAGTAATTGTGGCTTCATAGAATGAATTCGGTAGAGTACCTTCTGTTTCTATTTTGTGGAATAGTTTGAAGAATATTGGTATTAAGTCTTCTTTGAAGGTTTGACAAAACTCTGCACTAAACCCATCTGGTCCTGGGCTTTTTTTTTGGTTGGGAGACTATTAATGACTGCTTCTACTTCATTAGCAGATATGGGGCTATTTATATCATTAATCTGATCTTGATTTAAGTTTGGTACCTGGTATCTGTCTAGAAAATTGTCTATTTCATCCAGGTTTTCCAGTTTTGTTGAGTATAGGCTTTTGTAGTAGGCTCTCATGATTTTTTGGATTTCCTCAGTGTCTGTTGTTATGTCTCCCTTTTCATTTCTGATCTTGTTAATTAGGATACTGTCTCTGTGTCCTCTAGTTAGTCTGGCTAAGGGTTTATCTATCTTGTTGATTTTCTCAAAGAACCAGCTCCTGGTTTGGTTAATTCTTTGTATAGTTCTTTTTGTTTCTATTTGGTTGATTTTAGCCCTGAGTTTATTTCCTGCCTTTGACTCCTCTTGAGTGAATTTGCTTCTTTTTGTTCTAGAGCTTTCAGATGTGCTGTCAAATTGCTGGTGTATTCTCTCTCCAGTTTCTTTTTGGAGGCACTTAAAGCTATGAGTTTTCCTCTTAGGACTGCTTTCATTGTGTCCCATAAGTTTGGGTATGTTGTGGCCTCATTTTCATTAAACTCTAGGAAGTCTTTAATTTCTTTATTTCTTCCTTGACCAAGTTATCATTGAGAAGAGTTTTGTTAAGCTTCCATGTGTATATGGGCATTTTATTGTTTATGTTGTTATTGAGGAGCAGCCTTAGTCCATGGTGATTTGATAGGATACAAGGAATTATTTCAATCTTCTTGTATCTGTTGACGCCTGATTTGTGACCAATTATATGGTCAATTTTGGAGAAGGTGCCATAAGGTGCTGAGAAGAAGGTACATCTTTTTGTTTTAGGATAAAAAGTTCTATAGATATCTGTTAAATCCATCTGTTTCATAACTTCTGTTAGTCTCACTGTGTCTTTGTTTAGTTTCTGTTTCCATGATCTGTCCCTTGTGGAGAGTGAGGTGTTGAAATGTTGAAATCTCCCACTATTATTGTGTGTGGTGCAATGTGTGCTTTGAGCTTTAGAAAAGTTTTTTTTTTTTTTTAATTTTATGCATGTGAGTACACTGTAGCTGTACAGATGGTTGTGAGCTTTCCTGTGATTGTTGGGAATTGAATTTTTAGGACTTCTGCTTGCTCCAGTCAACCCGAGGTCGACTCCACTCTATCCAGTCCAAAGATTTATTTTATTATTATACATAAGTACACTGTAGCTGTCTTCAGACACACCAGAAGAGGGCGTCAGATCTCATTATGGGTGGTTGTGAGCCACCATGTGGTTGCTGGGATTTGAACTCAGGACCTTTGGAAGAGTAGTCAGTGCTCTTAACCACTGAGCCATCTCTCCAGACAGAAAAGTTTCTTTTATGAATGTAGATGCCCTTGCATTTGGAGCATAGAGGTTCAGAATTGAGAGTTCATCTTATTAGATCATACCTTTGATGAATATGAAGTGTCCCTCCTTATCTTTTTTGATCACTTTAGGGTGAAAGTTGATTTTATTCGATATTAGAATGGCTACTCCAGCTTTTTTCTTGGGACCATTGGCTTGGAAAATTGTTTTCCAGCCTTTTATTCTGAGATAGTGTCTGTCTTTGTCACTGAGGTGGGTTTCCTGTAAAAGTAATTGTTGCTTCCTGTTGTTAGAGTTGGAATTCCGTTCATGTGGCTATCTTCTTCTAGTTTTGTTGGAAGATTACCTTTTTGCTTTTTCAGGGATGTAGTTCCCCTTCTTATGTTGGAGTTTTCCATTTATTACCCTTTGAAAGGCTGGATTTTTGGAAAGATATTGTGTGAATTTGGTTTTGTCATGGAATACTTTGGTTTCTCCATCTATGGTGATTGAGAGTTTTGCTGGGTATAGTAGTCTGGGCTGGCATTTGTGTTCTCTTAGGGTCTGTATAACATCTGCCCAGGATCTTCTAGCTTTCATAGTCTGTGTGGGAGAAGTCTGGTATAATTCTGATAGGCCTGCCTTTATATGTTACTTGACCTTTTTCCCTTACTGCTTTTAGTGTTCTTTCTTTCTTTGTGCATTTGGTGTTTTGACTATTATGTGGTTGGAGGAATTTCTTTTCTGGTCCAGTCTATTTGGAGTTCCATAGGCTTCTTGTATGCTCATGGACATCTCTTTCTTTAGGTTAGAGAAGTTTTCTTCTATAATTTTGTTGAAGATATTTACTGGCCCTTTAAGTTAGAGGTCTTTACTCTCTTCTATACCTATTATCCTTAGGTTGACTTTATTGTTACATTTTTATATTACACTTTTTTAACGTACAAGAGGCTTAAGTTTAAATACACTATTAAAAGCACACTATGCCCTCCTTCCTCCGTCTCCAAGTGCTTTGGTTTCATTTTTCACATTATAATATCAATGAGCTTCATTTACAAACCAATGCTTTACTTCCCAATTGTGTTTGTTTTTATTTGGATTTTTGAGTGAGTCAAAAGGGGTCAAGAAAGGTAGTGCTTAAGAACAAAAATTTCCACAGGGAAACACGTTTTATATAGTTTAAGCGAAAAAGACCATATGGTCAGGAATTTTCAAAACTGTTCGGAATATGGTAAGATAACCTCTATCTTGGTAACTTCTTCAGAAAACAGCTTGGGGGAGATCAGACTGTATCTGGGACAACAAGATTTAACAATCAGACTACTTAATGAAGTAGAGAGGCAAGAAAATTATTTGGGCTATCCCCCGGCTTTTGCAAACTTCAAATAATATGAAATTTGAATATCAACAGCCATAAGGTATCTCAAAGAAGAATTTCACAGTCTAATCCCTCAGGAATGGGTGGAGAAGCCTCATTCCTCACAACATTTTCTCTCTTATCTCACAGATTTTGCAAGGACACACAGAACAGAGGTCTCAGGAACAGACTTAGCACCTGAAATAGTTAATTTTGAGTGTCAATTTGGTAGATCAGTGGACATCTGGATTAAACTTTGTTTCAAAGTATGCCTGTGAAAGTGTCAATGAAAGTAGTATTTGTATTAATAGATGAGTGTTGGGAGAGGGTAGTTTTGGAAGAATCAAACGTAAGAATCAAGTTTTGAGACCTCCCCCAGCCTCAAGCAGGCTGAACCAGACCTTGTCCTTGCCACAAGCAGCTAGCCCACCTAGGGTGGAGTCTTCCCCCTTAGGTGAGGTCTATTGTTCAGCCATGTCTACTACTTCCCTATAGGAGTCACGCCCTGTTGAGTTGCTTCATTGCTTCATCTGCCTCCAGGACAGAACAATAAGATGCTAATTAGGCCACAAGATCCTGGCTTACTGGGGGATGGGTTCCCTGCCTATATATTCTCAGACTCTAAAATACACATTAGACCTTGATTGGAACCTTTTTGACTTGGTCTGGTTATTTCTCTCGCAGTCCGATTCTCCTATTTTCCTTTGCCTCTCTTTTAGGAACCTGGTTTGTGTAATTGCTGGTGGCTACAAAGTTTGTAGGAATAAATAGAGGTAGAGAGTTTAGAAGATGTTAACAGCTGGCAAAGCTTTATCTTACCTGAAATGTGGCATCTTTAGAATGGTTCACACATTGATCAGGACCCAGAAACTCGGTGACCAAAGTTCCAGGGACTAGAGATTACACATTTCAAGCTGGGTGTTTTGTAGCTAAGGATAGGGATGGGGGAGGAGTTTTGTTAGAGGCAGGATGCTGACCCTGTGTGTCATTGTTAGGATACCCAGGGAAGCTGGGTTGCTGGTCAAGGCCAGGGAGAGCAGCATAGTCTAGAAGCTGGACCAAAATATAGATGCTGAGGGACCAGCGGGGGCTAGTGCTGGGGTCGCTGGAGCAGTCTGTAGTTGATTTGAACTCCGCTGGGAGAGATGACCTAGAGACCAAGGAAAAGCCAAGGAGAGTAGAGAAACATTTTCCTTGGATGCACATTCGAAACTTTTAGGCTCATGGCCCTGGAAGTCAGGAAGAGGAGTCCCAAAATCAAGGAGAGGAGGAGAGACCCCACCCTTACTGATGGGCGATATACAGGGAAACTTGGGTTGTTGGTTGGCAAGAATATTTATCTAGAGTCTGTTTGAGAGTTCTGGAAAGGATCCAGGAAAATTTAGATTGGCTGCATAAGGTTAATTGGGGGAACAACTGTTATCTGAAAGCAGAGTGTTGTTATTTTGGGGAAAATACTGTTTGACAGGTTTCTGTTACATCAGAAATAGACTTTCCCAGGGTTGTTCAGGTGAGTTCTGAAATTGAAATATTTTAAGAACCTGGATGACTGGGGAGGCTCTTGTCAAGCAATGAAAGGATGCTATGAAGTTTTGAGATTGATGTGGAAAGGTTGAGAGAACTTGCCTCTGTTTTCCAAAAGGGGGCTTGGATGGTCAAAGAGGACAAACAGTCAGTTGTGGGAGCTGGGCATTGGCTTTTGGGGGTATCAGTAGCAAGAGGGACCTTTACTAATGGAGAGCTTTGAAGAAAGGTGTAAAGACAGTGGGGGGGGCATTGAAGGAGGGATCAGTGAAGTTTTGGAGAGAAAGTTTGTTGGATGACCTTAATACATGGGAGGCTTTAGCCATGAGAACATGTGTGTGTGTGCGTGTGTATGTGTGTGTGTGTGTGTGTGTGCTTATGTGTTTGTTGGAGAGGATATGGCTTGGGGTTTGTTATGTCTTGTAATTGGGAGTGTTGGATTTGCTTAGAGTGTTTGATGTCTGAGAACATCTGCACAGTTAATGAATTGGGGGGGGGCATCAGTTGGTGGGGGATGTTTGGCAGTAATTTGGACAGAAAGAGTGTGAGGAGAGAGGTTAAATATATTTTGATTGGGAATGGTTGGCAGTGGAGAACAGGTCATCCTGAGAGAACAAGAGGGGAGTGAGGAAGGAGATGCCAGATGGGAGTTATGAGAATACCCTGTGTTGAAGGAGAGTTAAACATGTTGTTATATCAGGGATATGCAATAAGGTAGCCAGGAGGAGAGTGGGATGAGTCCCCTCCTCTCAACCACCTAGCCCTTTATAATCCATGGTCATTCTTCAGGAGCTAGTCTGCCTTGTTTTCCTGGGCTGCTGCTGTTTCCATAGAGCACATGCATCAGATTCATCCCCAATAGTTTCGACAAGGTCATTTTGCACAATTTATTTCAGGATTAAGGTAAAGCAGGACTGCATCCTTGCCTGCCATGCCTGCTACTAGAGCTGACTCATCTACAATTTTAATGTGATGCTCAAAAAGTAGTTCCATTTCAACCAGAGTTTCAACTTGAGTTACGAAGTAACTGTATCTTTTGAAAAGAAAACCCCCAGGTTCAGCAGAACTTTACTCTTATCCCAAGGATTGCTAACCACAGGGTGTCTAGACCATGACCCTAAGGTCAGACCCTTTGACAATTGAGTCTTGACAGCAATCTAAAGAGGAGACTTATCTTAGAACCATGTTATTTCCCAAAACTGTTCTGTTAGATTCAGCATGAGTCCCCCACTAGCAAAGAATCAGGAGGGAGATTGCTGCAAATTGCATGAGGTTTTTATTGCCAGTATACTGGGGTCGTCCTGCATTCAGAGCAAAGGCGATGATCAGGAACAAAAGCACACACACTTTTTTTTTTCACTATTTAGAGAATACTTTATTAGTTTTTATAATCAAACCCACGTAGATAAGACCTTACATATTTAATACAATGCGTTACCCCTGTACAAATGGAAAAAAAAAATTAAACTCAACATTTCTAGACCACTATGGCTGTTAATTTCTGTACAATGCCAACTCAACACAGTAAACTGGGATATTTTTTTCCAAAGTTGACACCACAGCTAAAGTTTCCAAAAATTCAAATTATATATGTATATGTATATATTTATATTTATATAAAAAGACTAATAATAGCAGTATGTTATGCATCAATAGCAGCAACAGCTTTTCCAGGTTCTGCAGTCATTTGAACAAAATTGTAGAGACATCCAGCACACTCTATTAAAAAAAAAAAAAGTAAAAAACAAAACCCTAGAAAACAGTACAGTTCTGTTACTCTTGTGGTACCTGGCACCATTTTTTTAAATTAGCTTCTCAATCATCATCTGGAAAGAAGACATTCTGAGCAACATCATTAAAAACAGCTCTGCTAAAGCACGGTCACTACTACGTATCATAAAGCAGGGACAAGCTATGTCACATTCACAGAGGTAGGGTACAGTCCTGTCCTACATCTATGATACTAAAGGATACAATTTAAAAGGCATTATTTGAGACTTGATTCTACTTTTCCAGCAGAGGGCCCAAAGGATGGTGTGACACTGCTCTGTAAAGAAACACACTCTTAGATAGGCTTTCCTTTCACTAGCAGCGCAGTTCTAAGGATTCATTTTCTCCATGAATGTCAGCAAAAAACCGTTATTAAAAAATGAAATATCCCCAAAACAAAACCATATAACCACTGGATTCATATGAAGATGACATAGTGGAGACAAGCTAGACCCCACCTTACCAACACGTTATCAAATCTGGTACGCTTGAATGGGGAGACCTCCAACGAAGGAGATGCCAACAGTGCTTCAAAGCTCTGAACCACAATCAAACCCAGCATCATTTTCAACAGAAGCAGAAGCTCTACGTTGCTCATCTGAACACACTCAAGGATGCTGACATCAATATCTAATCACCTGCTCACTCATCCAGGAGGAAGGGGAGGTCAGTTACTACTGCACTTCATTGTGTTCAACCAAATCACTACATTACAAAAATAGCAAGCTGCCACAATAAAAGAGAAGGCTCCTCTATCCAGCACCAGTTAGCATCATTTTACTTCCAAGCCTCGAAATGCCATAGACACACCCAAAGAACACGAGGGAGCAAAAGAACCACAGCTGATGTATTCATGGGACCACCCAGTGGCCAGCTGAGCTACTCTGTGGCATCACTCTCCTCCTACTTGTGGTGTTTCATGCTCCTTAGGGACTAAACTGTATGCACTTACAGACTGTTTATGTACTTGTATGTAAACCAACGGAAGATGCAAATGTTACATAGGAGGTGCGAGCCTGTGGAGCCTCATTGTAATTGGTGTCTCACAGGATAATGTCACAGATCACTTTACCCCTGTGGCTGCTGCCATTATTTGACTTCACTTTCCGTATCCAGTCCCCCACCCCCAATAAGCCACAGCCTTTATGATTTTGTTTCTTCGGTTTTGATCGCCTGAGGTTTGATTGGTCCAGTTCTAACAGGTTTGGTGGTTATGGTGAGTGCAGGGGGTGGCTTTTCTTCTACTTTTTCCTCACAGGTACCAGGATGGTCACTCTCAGGTTTACTTGTATCACTGTCCACTCTCTGGGCTTTGCCTCCTATCCGTTTGCTCTGTTGCTGTTCAGAGAAGAACCGCTGCGTGGACGGAACAACCTCTGCTCTCTGCTTTGCCAACACCTAGGACCAAATGTCTTGTGGCTGAGTCCTTTTTCCCACAGTTCTCTTCTTCATATCTTGTTCAGCCTTCCACACACACTTTTTATACCTTCCCAGTATATAGGTTTACAGCATGAGTTGGTTACTTCTCATTGGTGTTCTCATTGACCTTTATGTCCCAGATGAAGGGGAGACACTGATTGCATGAAGGAGGGGTGGGGTGGGGGATTCACTCTCTCAGGGATGTTTCCTGGAACCGGGCATTACTCCTCACAATTAGGGCATCTTCTGGGGACTGATGTGTGCTCAATAAACTCTTTTGAAGCTCTGTCTTTAGGCTTAATGGACATTCCTTGCTCCTTGGTATTTTTACGAGGTGTCCCTATTTGCTCAATTCCTACAGTTCCATCTTTCCCTTATTATGTAAGCATTATCCTAAAATATTAAGCAAGTACTCATTCTGTCTCTGTAATCTTACTTATCTGCTGCTTGCTCAGAAAACAAAAACAAAACAAAAACATGCTGCCTCTTTCAGAAGAAAAATCCTCTGAATTGAGACAATTATTATTTGTGCCTCTTCAGATTGGAAAAGGAGAGTGTTTGTCACAATGTTGCTATAAATAAAATAACATCATTTTTAATCTTTTAAATTGAGAAAAGTTCTGTTTGGTGGTTTTTCCCTGAGGGTCTTGAGCTCTGTGATACTAACTGTCTCTGGGCCAGTACCACATCCTTTGTTGAGCAATGTACCCCCATCCTGGACAAGTAAGCTTTATCCCAAGCACACCTTCTTGAAGGGAAAGACATATATTGTATGTTCTGAGGTCATCTGCATTATTTGATTATTTGTGTCTTTTCTGAACCTGTTGGACGGGCTTTAAAGCCGTTCAGAACCTCGGCACTCTGTTTTCCCTTCCAGGATACATGACTCAACACAAATATTGTCACATTTACCTCTGTGTGACCCTGACGATCGTGTTTGCGTTGCCTTTTTCATTTGTGCTTGATTGCTTTATTGCCTTACAAACCCAACTCTATGCCTACGTCAATCCATCAGTGATGCAAAACCTCTTCTGTTTCTTAAAGATAACATCCCAGTGTGGGGCTCAGCACAGCCATGAAGCCTTCTCTCACAGCTGTCCTCTGAATGCAACCTTCACTGTCCCAGTGAAACAGGCATCAGGCGTCACCTCTTTATGTCCAGTTCCCTTTATTTATTTATTTTTTTGTCTAGCCCTTGATATTTATGGGGACCCCATCCTGAGGTCACCAGGTATTCCTAGTAGACAAATAACTGTAAGAGACTAATTTCTCTTACAGTTCCTTACATTGTGCCATTTTCTGTTTTAGGGAGGGTTAAGTATTTATATTGCTCAGTTTCTCTGTTTTTGTAACACTCAGACTGATTCCATCCGATCTCTGTCCCACAGTCTCAAGAGCTAGGCCTCAAGAGGTTCTTTCATTGTTTAAATTTCTGCCAATTGAAACAGTTCAGAAACGTATGACCTGAGAGTTATAAGATGAAATAAACCCTTTCCTTCCCAAGTCGCTTTTTATTGTCTATCAGGACAACAGCAACTAACTAAAAAAAGCCCCTGTCTACAGGATGAATCGTGGATTTTCCTTCCATTTCGGTAAAGGTCAGACCTAAGGGGGATCAGGTAGAGAGGAAAGAGGAGGGTGGTAGAAGGAGAGAGAGGATAGAGGAAGGGAAGGAGAAGCCTCAATAGACTGGAACCCTGTGGTCAGGAGAAACTGCAAGTTGTTGAATAGCAAGGGGTCTGACAGCTGGGGAGTAAGTTAGTGTAGTGCTAGATCTGCCCAATCTAGGCATAGAGCTTATAATTATAATATCTGGATTATGTGTTTTTATATGGGCTTATTTAGGTTGGAAATTCCAGCAACATGATCCAACTACCAAACATCCATTTAAATGTCTCCCTTTTCCTTCATTGTTCCTGTCAAGTCAGAGTCTAAGGTAGTGGACGGCATCTACGTGTCTTTACCCTGCTCCTTCATTATATATCCAAGCTCATTCTACAGAGGCATCTGGGGCTCAGTAGCAATTCTTATCATTCACAACAAAGACCACACAACTGACATCACAGCCTTCCTATTATATCATACCCACCTAGCTACTTAAAGATTGCAATAGATTCTGTAATCTATCAACAGTTTGGGGGCATTTTTTTTTGTATTAGCATTGCAGACACCATTTATCAAGAGGGCATGTCACTTCATACCATATAGAGAAAGATGGATGTCTTAGTTAGGATTTTATTGCTGCGAAGAGATACCATGACCATGACAACTCTTATAAAGAAAAAGATTTTATTGAAGCTGGCTTACAGTTCAGAGATTTAGACCATTATTTTTCATGGCAGGAGACATGGTAGTGTGCAGGTAGCATGATGCTGGAGGAGAAGCTGAGAGTTCTATATTTTGATCCATAGGCAGCAGGAAAAGACTGTCACACTGGGTGTGCCTTGAGCATCTGAGACCTCAAACTCACCCCCAGTTACCACTCCAACAAGGCCACATTTACTCCAACAAGGTCATACCTCCCAATAGTGCCACTCCCTATGGACACCATAATGGATACCTTGAGATTCCCCAAGGGTGCTTCATTCTCAGATGGCTTGGTTTTAGTTGCATGTCCCACTCATTACAGGAAGCATTCAGCTGCCACCATAGGGAAGAGGGACATCATCTGTCTCATTTTTCTATTGTTGTGATGAAACACCGTGACTGAAAGAAACTTGGGGAAAAAATGGTTTATTTTGCTCATGGTTTCATATAACAGCTCATCATCAAAAACAGTGAGGATAGGAACTCACATAGGAAAGGAAGTGGAGTCAGGAACTGATGCAGAGGACATAGGGGTTTGCTGCTTAGTGGGTTGCACCTCGTGGCTCTCTCAAACTGCTTTCTTATAGAACCCCGGACCACGAGCTCAGGGACATCCCCACCTACAATGAGCTAGGCCCTCCCTCATCAATCACTAATCACTAATCCCTCAAAAATGCCCTACAGGGATGGTAAGACAGCTCAGTGATTAAGAGCACTATCTGCTTTTCTAGAAGTCCTGAGTTCAATTCTCAACAAGCACATGGTAGCTCACAACCATCAATAAAAGGATCTGATACTCTCTTCTGGTATGTGGATATGCCTGCAGACAGAACACTCCTACATTAAATAAATAAATAAATAAATAAATAGATAGATAGATAGATAGATAAATAAATAGTTTATTTAAAAAAAAGAAAGGAAGGAAGGAAGAAAGAAAGAAAGAAAGAAAGAAAGAAAGAAAAGAAAAGAAAAAGTGCTACAGTCTTGCCTACAGCCTGATCTTGTGGAACCATTTTTTTCAGTTGAGTATTGTTGCTCCCTGATGACTTTAGCTTGTATCACATTGACATAAAACTAGGCAGTCTAGCTTCCTATATCACACAAGGAAAGGTAATCAACAGATGTTGTATGCTCACACGAATGTCTCAGAATGCATTATGGGGGGCCATGCAATCATTCTTCTCAACTCATCTTTGGTTCAGTTAGGTCCCATTGGGGTACTAGTTTTTCCATCTTAACATTACCTGAAGAAGTGTAAGTATCTAGTCAACTCAGATAGGGCATTGATGTAAGTCCAATGAAACGATGATACTAGGAAACAGTGAGTTTATCAGGGTTACTTACAGGAGCTTAAGTGAGGGGTTATTATAGAAGCATGGATGATTCAAAGACAGCTGTCAACAGAAAAGCCCAGCATGGAGGACAACTCATCTATGACTTCATCCATGAGTTCCCTGCATAGTTTATAGGCAGGTTTTCAGCCAGAGACTGTTCTGCCTAGTAACTGTAATTTACTGATTTATTAGCCTATCTGCAAGGACTGTGAAAATCTTGTGAACTCTGAGGAGCTTTCTAGGCTTTGTAAGTTTCATGGCCTTCCTGAGGCTTTTAAGTTTTGTTTACTTCCTAAGACTTATGAGCTTCCCTCATCTTCTGGGGTTGTGGGCAACATTTCATTTTCAGGTAAGAGCTACTTACCTTAGGAAGAATCAAAGAAAGATCCACCCCAGAGTCACATTTTTAAAAACTCTAGGAATATTGGCATAGTTTTCAAGCCTGCCTTCTTTCCAGCTTCAGGAAGGATTTTTATATGACAAATAATTAGGAATCTCTTTCTTTGAAGCTACAACATTTCCTCACATTTCTTAATAATAATAAAGGATAATAAATAGGTTTATGGTTTAAATTTGGCCATAGTGCTTAGCAATAGTTCGAATTTGGACAAATGATGATCATTTTGAACGTTTCCTCCTCCAGAAAGTATGATATAAGGCTCTCAATTATAGCATTGTTATAATGAAAATCACATTTGTAAAATCTTTGTCTTCATATATATTACAAAGTAAGAGCTGTGTAAATGTAACATTGTTTTTGTTTTTAACTTTATAAAGAATAGGAAGTCTCTGGGATTATAAATTTGTAGAAGCTTTATGAACAGAAGCTAGATGTAGTAACCTTTTCAAAGAAATATGGATTGGAAGGAGTTAAAAGGAGCTTTTTTGACTTCTGAAAAATGTTCAGTGATTAGTCCATTACAACGGCTGGTAGCAAAGGAGTATACAAACATAAGATAAGAATGTATTAAGTTGTACACCTAAGATCTATATATTTATATGTATATATCACTCATATATATATATATATATATATATATATATATATATATATATATATACAGATAATGCTTAAATAAAAAGGTATCCAAATTGATCTGGATATAGATTTTCTCTATATTATTTTTATTTATTAGGAAAGCATTTCCAGCTTTAGATCTGGCATGCCAATAGCTTACCACCTTGAAAGCTGCAGTTGTCTGTCTCCTTGATGGGGCCCTATGTCAGAGCCAGCCTGGAGCCGACAAGCATATTGTGAGGGTCATGCTTCATCACCATTGACAGCTGGAGATGCCACCACATGCCTTTGGCAGAAAGGCTCAGGGAAAACCAGGCAGTGGACTGTGCTGCCTACCCTTCGGCTGTGAAGGCACAGCCCTGGAAACAGAAGGATTAAAAAGCCTCTCAATTTAAAGAGACAAGGGGGAGGGGAGTGTGGGCTGCACAGTTTATAAATAGACAGTGCTCCAGGCTGCCTGATGATGAAGTGGTTGTTTGGTAAATTTTCCTTTTTTAAGGATGCCATTATCAGAAACCGTTTCAAATACCAGTTTCGTTTAGTGTTCTTGGTGGGCTTCATCAAATCTTGGGTTGTATTTCTGGAGCTTTAGAGACAGGTCTTTAATATTTAGAGTCACATTTCCATGGAGCACAGAGATGATGATGATGATAATGATGATGTGTCTTTTGCCAAGTGGATGAGCAGCTTTTGGGGTCACAGCTGGAGAGACAAGGATGAGCGAGGACTCCGGGACCACCACCGACTACAAGAAGCAAGCTACAGGAAAGCTTCTCTGCCCTGCCCAGTGAGTTACCATAAAGTCAAAGGAAGCTAGAGTTGGAGGGATGTAGGGGGAGGGTCTCTTAGAGAATATTTGAAGGGTTCTTTGTGTTAAATAAATCTTTCCAAACTTTTATCCATTCTTATAAAAAAAACTTACCTATTTGAGTTGCCCTTTAAGACTTAATGGTTTTTAATGTTTTAAGTAATGGTTTCTTCTTTTTCAGTAACCTAAGATATGTGAACTATGTAGTTCACAGTCCCTGATGAGTCAGAAATCATCCCACTGAGTAACGGCATTTAGGTCAAAGGAGAGGAGTTTGTAGTTGTTCTGTGGAGGTGTTGTTGGTCAATGTGAGATCTCCGGTTGTCTCTTTGAAATAGTGAAGTTAGCTCGTGTATATGATGCCTTTACGGAACCAGCGATTCCACATAGCAAATCGCTGCCTTTGATAAATATGATACGCCTTTTCTTTTGGTTGCTATTGTGTTTAATGATTAGAGAGGGAAGAGTCCTCAATCCCTTTCAGAGAGGCAGGAAGCACAATGCCAGAGGAAAGCACCCAGGAGTGGGTGGGCAGCCTAGGCCAGGTAAGGACTCTTCTGTAGTTGGCCAGCACAGTCCTGTCTTCAGCTGCCTTGCTGGAAGGCTCTACACAGGCTATCTCCTTCCCATATACAGAGCAATAACGATGACATTTCTTTTTCACTAGTCACTTAGGATTCCAAGCTAATAGAGACTGCTTACCCAAAGGAAGCTTGTGAGGAAACCTATTTAAGGCCAGTTCCAGGGTCTCAGATGCACACTGATGGTAAGATGTGTGAGGAAATTACGTTTACTGTCGTTGATCAAGCCCTTGTGTCTGAGACACAAACGTTTCCTCACTTCCATTGCCTTAGGTGAAGAATGAAGTTAGAGGGGATGCTCTCAGTGAGACCCAGCTCCATCTTTCCATTTTCCTCTCTTTAAAAAAGAAGCCTGTATGGTGTGCTCTCATTTAATTTCAACACAATGAAGTGTTCCAGATTTTCAGAATCTGTGAATCAGGAGTAAAATTAACTTGACGCTTCCAGGTATGGGAACCAAGCAAAGATAACAAGAGAGACTTATTGGTCCCTCCAATGGCTTCCTAGTGTCACAGGGAATGTGACAATAAAGGAAGCAACCTGCTTTTCAAGAAAAAAAAAGTTTCCTGAGAAAACTGCAGTTTATTTATACTTTTAAACACATATAATCTACTCTGTTTAGAAAATTCATGTTGAGCTTGCAATATTTTTCTTCCCTTTAACTATTGGGGAGCCGTAGATCTATTGTGAACAGTGCTTCTCAATGGTAGATATACAGTGTATTTTCTGCTTGTCTCTAATTTGACCATTTTCTTAATTGAACATGGCTAGAGTCTCCAAGTAAATAATCCACAATATGTAGAATAGAATTCACAATTTGAGTGATAGAGAAGAGGAACAGAACACAAATCCAAGGACAATGTTGACATAGCCATGATCATAGAGGACATAGTTGACATAGGCCATGGTCCTAGAGGACACAGTTGACATAGCCATGGGCCCAGAGGACACAGTTGACATAGCCATCATCATAGAAAATAAGCATTCCTAGTCTCCCATCCCCAATTAAATGTTTTCTTTTATAAGAGTTGCTGTGGTCACGGTGTCTCTTCACAGCAATGGAAACCAAATAAGACATTCAATTAGGGGGAAAAAGCAGTTCTAAAGCTGATTAAATCCTTGAGGTAACTTTGTTAGTCTGTTTGCTGTAGGTCAGACACAGTACTTGGTATTGTGGAAAAGGTGGAGATCAAATAGACTAAACAGTCTCCTCTTCTATAGAATTTGCTTAAGAGACAAACATTGTACAAACAGGGAATGTCACTGTATTGTAGCTGAATGCTATAAGTTTTGACAGTGCAATATAACATCATCTTCCAAGTTCATGCTCGCAATCTCATGATCAAATTACCAAAACAAAAAGTTGAAAAAAAAATGCCTCAATGTTTTAGGTAAGTTTAGAGTTTTGTGATGGGTGTCATGTTATGATTATTCTCTGCTGCATTCTCAGGACAGAAAACATATTAACTATGATATATTAAAATAATATAATCACTATTAGTTTTTTTAAAAAATGAACATAAATAGATAAACATTTTTTTATTTGTTTGTTTATTTTGTTTTTAGTAGAGCTTAAAATCTTGGCTCTTATTGTGGTACAAACCCAAAATAAGAACAATTTTTAGACATGGGAGTTCATTGTAATAAGACTGTACTTCAATGTCCCTCAGATCATCAAAAGATTTTACCTCCATCGTAGCTAAGCTGAGAGTTGACAGTTCTACTGTGCCAAGGAATGAATTGTAGGCACGATTTTTGGATACAGATTTCTTGCTATGGTCAAACCTTTTTGACTTGAGTGATTGTCTTCATCCTCAGCCCATAGGGAACAAGTTACATTCATTTAAGAAATGGTGTGTGCCAATCAAGGACTATACAGGGTGGGACTGAATGTTCTGGCAGCATGTGTATAGTAGAGGACTGCAAATTTGATCATCAGTAGGAGGAAAGGACCTCGGCCTTGTGAAGGTTCTGTGCCCCAGTGTAGGGGAATACCAGGGCCAATAAGTGGGAGAGGGTGGGGTGGCAGGCATGGGGAGGGGGGAGGCAAAAGAAGTTTGTTCTTGTTGTTTTTGTTTGTTTGTTTGTTTTTTGGAGGGGAACCTGGGAAAGGGAAAATTTACATGTAAATAAAGAAATTATCTAAAAAAAAAAAAAAGAAATGGTGTGTGTATTAAAATGGTCTATCCATAGAGTCATTCACCAACTGTTTCAATGAACAATGGTTCTGCTTGGAGGGTGGCACAGACATTGAGTGAGGGTAAGAATCTGATTCATTAGCTGTGATAATTTGGAAAAGCATTCATCTTAGAGAAAGAGTAACTTATAAAGTCCTCTTCTTCAAAATTGATACAATAACTATAAATATCAAACAAAGCATTCAGTCTCACTCTTTGTTCTCTTACAAGCCATCTTCTAAATTAATTGTCTACATTTCTTTTGGCTGTACAAATAATTTTGAAATATGTAAGCTGTTCTGAAAACCATAGTATAGTGTAAAAACATCAAATAAACAATCCTACCAATACAGAGGCTGAGACAAGAGAAGCCTGATTTTAAGACCTTTATGTGGTATGCAGCAAGACATTGTCAGGTACAAGCAAGAAGAAAGTGTATATGGATGGGACAATACTGAACCTATTTCTCCAGTTACCAAATTAAGAGACTACTGGATGACAGCCAACAAATTTATAATTTATCATATTTTTGAATTAGGATATGTTGGTAATATTAATTTTCATATTAAAAGATATTAAGAGAAAGTAATTGTTACTTCCTGTTCTTTTTTTTTGTTGTTAGAGGTGGAATTATGTTTGTGTGGATTTGTTGAAAGATTACTTTTTTGCTTCTTCTAGGGTGTAGTTTTGCTCCTTATGTTGATGTTTTCCATCTATTATCCTTTGTAGGGCTGGATTTGTGGAGAGATATTATGCAAATTTCATTTTGTCATAGAATATCTTGTTTTCTCTGTCTATGGTAATTGAGAGTTTTTTGGGTATAGTAACCTGGGCTGGCATTTGTGTTCTCTTAGTCTGTATGAGATCTGCCCAGGATCTTCTAGCTATCATAGTCTCTGGTGAGAAGTTTGGTATAATTCTGATAGGCCTGCATTTATATGTTACTTGACCTTTTTCCCTCACTGCTTTTAAAATTCTTTCTTTGTTTAGTACATTTGGTGTTTTGATTATTATGTGACAGGAGGAATTTCTTTTCTGGTCCAGTCTATTTGGAGTTCTATAGGCTTCTTGTATGTTCAAGGGTATCTCTTTCTTTAGATTAGGGAAGCTTTCTTCTATAATTTTGTTGAAGATATTTACTGGCCCATTACATTGGGAGTCTTCACTCTCTTCTATACCTATTATCCTTAGGTTTGGTCTTCTCATTGTGTCCTGGATTTCCTGGATGTTTTTGGTTAGGAGCTTTTTGCTTTTTGCATTTTCTTTGACTGTTGTGTCAATGTTTTCTATGGTGTCTTCTGCTCCTGAGATTCTCTCTTCTATCTCTTGTATTCTGTTAATGATGCTTGCATCTATGATTCCTGATCTCTTTTGTAGGTTTTTTATCTCCAGGGTTGTCTCCCTTTGTGATTTCTTTATTGTTTCTATTTCCAGTTTTAGATCATGGATGGTTTAATTCATTTCCTTTGCCTGTTTGATTGTGTTTTCCTATAATTCTTTAAGGGATTTTTGTGTTTCCTCTTTAAGGGCTTCTAGCTGTTTACCTTTGTTCTCCTGTATTTCTTTAAGAGAGTTATTTATGTCCTTCTTAAGTCCTCTATCATCATTATGAGAGGTGATTTTAGATCTGAATCTTGCTGGTGTGTTCAGGACTTGCTATGGTGGGAGAACTGGGTTCTGATGATGCCAAGTAACCTTGGTTTCTGTTGCTTATGTCCATATTTTTGTCTCCTGCCATCTATTTATCTCTAGTGCTACCTGCTCTCACTAAATCTGACTGGGGCCTGTTCTTCCTGTGATCCTATTTGTGTCAGAACTCCTCAGAGTCAAGCTGTCTCTGGAATCCTGTGATCCTGGGCCCGTTAGAGCACCTGAGAGTAGAGCTTCCTCTGGGTATTATGGGACTCACTGCAGAATTTGCCCCCAAAGTCTGCTCAGGGCACTGGTCCAGACAGACTGGAAGGAACCCGTGCCACTAGATTGGTAGAGTTCCTGTGTGCCTGGGTCCCACTGGTCCCAGTTATTCCAGTTGTTTGGACAGATGCTGTGTCCTCCTCACCTCTGATCCTATGATCCTGGGCATGTTAGAGAGTCTAGGAGTGAAACTTCCTCTGGCTGTTGTGGGACTGGCTGTGGAGTTTGCACCCAAGGTATGCTCAGGGCACTGGCCCAGAGTTTCATGCCACTGAACTGGTGGAGTTCCTGTGTGCCTGGGTCCTGCTGGTCCCAATTACTCCCGGTGTTGGGACAGATGTTGTGTCCTCTTCACCTCTGATCCTATCCACATACCTCTTTTTATTCTCCATCAAAGTCTTGGCCTCTTCATCATTAATTGCATATATATGTATATACATACACATACATAACTTGCCAACTTTCTCAGTTGTTACAGTGTTACTTGTATGTATATTTTCAGTGATGACCATTTGATATTGGATAATAAATTGGTGTGCTCATCCCTATAAAAGATCATTTCTTCTGTTCTCAGCATTCTTTAGTTGCCCGAAGTTCTTTGTGTAGGTCTCAGGGCTCTTAGGCTTTCTCTGTGTCCACATTGGCATGTCTATTGTTGTTCTTGTTCCGTTCATGTATAGGTATCTATAGGTGTGGCTTCTGAGTTTCTTAAAAAACACAATCTCACAGCAAACTCCAAGGCCTTCTGGCTGTCTCACATTTTCATTCATCCATCCATTCAGTATATATTTAACTCATGTAATGAACAAGTCAAGGAGCAGGGACTACAGCATAGCCCTTGATGCAAAAGAGCCAACGGTCTAATGGAGAAGAGGTCAAGATTGAAAAAATAGGTGGGAAGCAAACAGCAACAACAAAGAAATTTTACAGTCAGCAATGAGTAAATTAATTGCAGTCTGGAATCCATGCTGTGGCAAGCTGCAGGTACATGTAATGAGGGAAAGGGCCAGTAAGGCTTTGTTATCAAAAAGGGAGGAATTCACATGGCCTGGTTATATACAAAGTCTTTATTTATTTATTTATTTATTTATTTATTTATTTTTGGTTTTTTCGAGACAGGGTTTCTCTGTGTAGCCAAAGTCTTTATTCTCGAAGACCCAAAGGAGCACTCACTATCTACTTGGTGGAAAGCGTTTCGTTGGTGTTGCTGCAACTGTGAAGATGTACACATTCTCTTATACAAATATGGATTTGTGTACAAGGTGTGAAAGGCATCCTTTCTACACAAGACACTCTGGTGGTTTTGTGTTTAGTTGTTTTGTGAGCAATGTCCTGAGACAGTTGGTCAGGCAGGCAGAGTATGAATGCATCTCTCTCCTGTTTCACTTGCTGGATTTTGTCTGGGTTTGGCATGATAGCGGACATCTTTATGTCAGTAATTCTCTTTATTTTATTTTATCTTATTTTATTTTATTGAGTTAGGGCCTCACTAGGTAACCCTGGCTGGCCTCGTATTCCCAAAGATCCACATGCCTGCGCCTCCCAAGTGCTGGGCATAAAGGTGCGAGCCATCACACTCTGTTTTTCTCAGTGATTTCCACAACTCTTAGGGAAGTGAGGAGGGATGATAGTGGATGAGGTCACTGTGGGAGACTGACTCCCTCCATAGCATGGCCCTGGGCAATAGAGGAGAGGTGGAACTCTCCTTAAGGAGCATACAGGCCACTCAGCTGAGCTGGTGCAAAATGATAGATGACAGACCTGAGTTCATTGTTGGTCTAACTACTCTGTTTGCTTTGGGAAAAGGAAAGCAAAGGAAGAACAAGCAGACACAGGTGTGCCCTCCCAGGAGTGTGCATTGGTGATCAATACTGAGCACTAATGAAGTATGATAATGGTGACTTGGACTAAAGAAATGGTTGGCCTGGAGAGACACTTGAGAGGGGGAATCTGCTGACCCCACATCTGGGTATTGAGGCAGTTCCTCAGTGTCCTGAAAACCAAGTGAATGTCCAACTGTCCACTGGATGTGGGGACACTGAAGGACACTGAGGGTGAATTATGACGGACCTGTTTAAGAGCAATAAGATGATATCAGAGGATGAAGATTTCGACTTCATTTCCAGTTCTAGAGTTCAGCAGCAATTCAATTCATAAAACAATATGCATTAATTGGTTATGGTGAATTATTATGAAAGGTAGCAATTGCCATTTTCATAAAGATAAGAAACATAGAAATATGTTCTAATGCAAGACCTCTGCGTATTCGTCCTGTTTCTCCAGAGTTTCACTTGTGATGCCCGTTTTCACACCTGTATGCTGTCTCCCTATTAGATTGGTATATGTATTAGCATATTGGTGTGCTCATTAGCATGTTGGTGTGCTCATTAGCTTATTGGTGTGCTCATTAGCTTATTGGTGTGCTCATTAGCTTATTGGTGTGCTCATTAGCTTATTGGTGTGCTTACTATCTTAGTTCCTTTGTCCCTTTGTGTTCACACTGAGCATCCTCATGAGTTTCACACCATGTTTTAGAGTACTAGAGTATTAGAGCACTGGTCTGAGTTGTGAACGTTACCAGTATGTTTTATGACTTCTGGTCCTTTTTTTTCTTGCCCACATTAGTGTCTGTTTTGCTCAGCTTAAGGAACCTAACCAGATTTCATATGTGTAGGAAGGTCTCTATCTCTCTGTCACTTCTAAAGAAGTGCTGTGCTAGGCTCAATGTTTTTGGTTGGCAGGTTTGATTTTTCCTTAGTACCATGAAAATCCCATGCCACTCTTTTCTGGCCATATAACATTTCTGTTGAGAAATACAGTGTGAGGTGAACACGTTGTGCATTTTTTTTTTTTTTGTTTCTTTACTTGTCCTTACTTTGGAGTCTTCTGTTTTATTTCTAGCCTTTGAAAAAAATTCACTTTTAACTCCTGTGGTGTGCTTGGGGGAACTGACTGTAAGTTACAGCACATGTGTTTGAGTTGAGTCTGACTGTGACTTTTGACCTAGGTATCTGATTTGGGGGATATGTTTGGGGTATTTTTCTTTTATAACTTTGATAAGCTTTCCCTCTGATACTCATAGGTTCCCACCAAGCCCCACAAGCTTCTCTGTCCATGGTACCCAGCAGATCCCACACTCTCCCTATCACTCCTTCTTGACTTCTCTGCGTTTTCAAGTTGTTCTTTCTTTCGTTAGCTCCATTACGCTCTTGGCTCCTGTTGTTGAGTTTTAAGTTGTGCTTAGTGTATTATCCACCTCAGAGATTTTAGTTTGATTTTTAAAAATTTCTCTCATGTTTCTGTGAAATTTCTTTGTTAGATTATTCATTTCTCTGTGTTTTCTCAAAGTTGTTTCAAGGGTTTCCTGAAACAGCTACTTTGAGGTTTCCACTAAGAGTTACTACATAGTCTAATGCTGTCAATTTTTGGCACCATATTTTGAATGCTAGGTGAGACCATGGATCTCTGGCAGTGCCTGTTGATGCTCAGTGCTGTCCACACAGTTAAGTATTTATCTGCGCCTGCTTATTTTCCTACAACCTAGAGTTACTTCTGCAATTTTATCACTAGATGGCACTGGTGAGTTGTTTAAAGCCTTTCTGTTGGTGTCGTACTATGTAGCAACACCAGAGGGAAATCCATGCTCACTTTTGTTCCAAACCCTAAGCTGGAATGCTGCTTAACACAAATGAAGCAGGACTTTAAAAAGATGCTATGCACATATATAGCAGATGTGCAGCTTGCCCTTCATGCTGGTCCCTCAACAACTGGAGCAGGGGCTTGCGTACTCTGACTCTGTTGCCTGCCTATGGGTTGGTCCTATTCCCCTAACTGGGCTGTCTTGTCTGGCCTCAGTGGGAAAGGATGCACCCTAGACCTACAGTGACTTGAGCCTACAGTAACGTGAGGTGCTAGAGTGGGTTGGTACTCAGGGTAGACTTCCTCTTTCTCAGAGGAGAAGGGGAGCGGGCATAGGAGAAGAAGCTGTGTGTGTGTGTGTGTGTGTGTGTGTGCGTGTGTGTGTGTGTACTTTACATCCAATTGGGATGTAAAGTGAATAAACAAATAATTTAATGGTGGGGGGAAAGGTGCTCTGTTCCCATGACCTCACCCTTGCCTGAGGTAGATCTAGAGAGTTTGTCCATAATCCTTGTCTGTGGTTAGACTGTGGGAATCTGCCCAGTTCTTGACTGTGGAAGAACCAGGTTCAGTCTCTCATTCCACAGCTTGGTGCTTGACTCCCTTTAGATTCCCTAAGTGGAAAGTATTCCCTCCTTGCTTTGCCATTTGGATTTTTGGAAGAACTGGAACAAGCAGTTGTGTGGTCACCAAAACTAATATGTTGACTAGCGCCCTCAGCATGAGCTCAAAGCCTGTTGAGACCGTGCAAGACAAAGGGCCACACTGCTATATAACTGCCAGTTGCTGAGCTAGAAACATGGATCCAGACTGTTGTAAACAGCTACAGATAGTAATGGCTGGGTGGCCTCTCTCTCTCCCTCTCTCTCTCTCTCTCTCTCTCTCTCTCTCTCTCTCTCTCTCTCTCTCTCTCTCTCTCTCTCCTCTCTCTCTCTCTCTCTGGCATTGGGACTGTTGTAAAGTTTTGGATTGTGGAGATCACTAGTCTGACACTGAGATCTAAGGCAGTCCTGCCTTCACGCTATTCATGGTCCCGGCAAATACATCCTTGTTCCATGTTGTGCTATCTAAAGTTGTGCGTGGTTTTATTGATAGAGTCCCTTGGCTTTCCAGGCAAATGTTAAGCCTCATCTGGGTCTGAATGCCATGAAGATCTGAAGTCTGTGTACAGACAGATAGACCTGTCCTGTCTGTGTACAGATCTCCATCAGATGCTAGGAGATATATAGAGGCTTAGTATATAAGGTTGGGCTTCAGTCTAGAACCTTCGGTTCTGTCTGATGTGAGCATCACTGTAGCAAGCCCTGTCCCTGAACTACAAAGTCTTGAGGTAACTTTTACGTCTTGCTCCACAATGTTCAATCTTCTTCCTCTGCTACTCAAGGTTAAGGGAGAGGTGGTGCTGTCTTGGCTGCCTGTCTAATGTGGTTCCAGAGGTTTAATCTGTGAGCACTGCCCAGGGCACAGGGGCTACGGCCTCCTGGCACTGGATTTCACCGTAGTGGCTCTAATTCCGGGTTTTGAGCCTAAGGCCTTGATTCAGCTCCCCCTTCTCCTACTCACAGGCTTCACATGGCTTAGAGCTGGAAGAGGAAAGGTACAGATAACTCTTCTCGTCTTCAATGTGTCCTTCCATCTGACCTTCTGACCAGGCACTAATGTACTCTCTCTTGACTCCCGTAGCTCCCTTAGCAGTTTGGTGCATGACTATTACTCAGATTGATGCATCTCTAGAGAAGAGCTTGATAAGTGGATCTATCCTTGTGTTCAGTGTCTGCATTCTACAGAATGTAATGTGTGTTCCGATGGGCTGACACTGGTTTTAAAGACACGAGAGAATGAAAAACAGCAGGAAGAAAGGGAAGCAAAACAGGTGGATTGTTTCCAAGTTCCTTTTTGTTTTTTAAAGGTGGGATAAGGTGACAAAATGATAAGACGATGATCTGTTAGTTAATGAGACAATACTTTAGGTTTCATAAACACTATAGGAATTGAGTAGGCACCTCAGGGGAGAGGTCAGTGTTAATGATATCACTCAGGATTACAGCTAGAAATTGATGTCCAGGCATGTGTAAGGAGATAGTATAGAATGTAAGGGGAACGAAAAGGCAGATCCTTTGGGACCTCCCACACTCACGAGCTGAAGGGATGAGTGAGCAAAAACGTCTTTGTTGTAGTGGCAGAAAGATCAAAGAACGCTAAATATGTACAGTGATGGAAGGGGGGATAAAGAATGCTTCCAGAAGGCCCCATGGGAAGCTAGGTTGGATAAGATCCAGTGACTGAGAAAGACTAAAACGTGTGCAGAATTTGGCAACATGAAGATAAATGCCCTCAGCACAAAGTCTACACTGAAGTGGGCTGGGGTGTGATAAAAAAACGAGAAAGTATCATGGTTCTTCCAGAAAGTCTGGCTTCTCTGACTTCTGACCTTTGTTTATTTTCCAATTGTGACTCCAGCATTGATGCCATTACATTATATGATCTCCATATCTGGAAGCCCTCATGATAAGATTGTGTATATTCTTGGTATTAATTAGGCATTGAGAATGTGCGGGTTTTTAAAGTTTTTGTCTAAGTTTGTATTGCTTTTGATGTTAGTGACATATACATACATATATATCACTATATATATATATATATATATATATATAAAAAATTGTTCTTTATAATTCCTCCATTATTTTTCTATAAAATTCCATAAACATCCATCTTTACATTATTTCTGAAACATTTGTAGTGTCACTAAAATTTTTAAAGATTTTAGAAACTTGTGGCAATTTAACTTGGAGGCCTTCACTGTCCTGTTGGTAGAATAGCAAGCAATGATGGCCATCTGGAGATACTCTGCATGATATTTTAACAACTGATTCTGCTGCCGCTTGGTGGGAGGAAACTCTGACAAGATAAAATTTTTCCTGAAACATATGATTCCTTTAGTTGTTAATTTATGTGTGTCCTGTCTCTATGTTAGTATACATATCTTTTATGGGGTAAATTTTAAAAAAAAATTCTGTATTCCTAGTTTCCTGCGTTTCCCAGCATCACTTCATCTGACTGCTACCCTAGAAGACATTCTCACGAGGACCAGGGATCCCGAAGCCATCTTCCCATGCTGCACCACAGAAAATGCTCGGCGGATGGATCATTCAGGGAGCCGATAGATTCACAAAGAGCTCATTCCAAAATGCAGGAATTTTCAGAATCCTTTGAACAACACCTGTGCCTTCAAACCAAGCGATCTTCTGTGGTATGTGGCAGACAGAACTGTTATTATTTAAGCCATAACCTAAAGTCTTCTTCAGGTTTGAGGAGGGAAAGTCTAACTTCTCCACTCTCAGTGTCCGATAAGTGACTGGAACATACCACTCAACATTTTTATGATAACTTAATATTAAATGTTTATTTTCATATTAACTCTAAATAGAGTAAATTGAAAAATGTCAGTGAAAAATGAAGATTTTAGGATGTATATTCTTTTAAAGATTTTTCTGCTTCATAATCCACATAGTAGTTTTAAGATAACTACATTAAATATATAGCATTTGTCAATAATATTTAAAGCATATATGTTTTAAACATTGGAACACACATGTTTCCGTGTAATCTATCTCAAGATTTCTTTTAATGCTTAGCACAGTGTACAAGCTATAGGTCAAGTTGTATCTTCTACTTAAAGACCAAATTGTGAAAACACATAGAATCAATATTTTTACAAATCCGAGCATGAAAAGAGCCAAAACCTGCATTTGTGGCCTATTCTTCACCAATGATGTTAGATTATTATTGATTCATTTCTTCCCTTCCCTTCTCTTCTTTTCCTTCCTCCCCTTCCTTCTCTTATCCTCATTCTGCTGCTCCTCCTCCTGTTTGTCCCACCATCCTCTCCTTTCTGTTTTGAGATAGGGTCTTACTGTGAAGGCCCAGCTATCCTGGAGCTTGTTACATAGCCCAGACTGGATTCAAACACTTGATTCTTCTCCGTCAGCCTCTGGAGTGCTGGAATTTCAGGCATATGCCAACATGCCTGGTTAAATTCTTCTATTTTGACATTAAAACTCAGTTGGACTATTTTGATTGCCCTAAAAATCCATTTAAGTAAAAGATATGCTTATGGGTTATGACATATCCATAAAGCTGTATTGTCATCAGCTGGTATTAGTCTCATTACACATCTATTTTGAAAGCATTTTTACTGTTTGAGAATTTCGTACATGCATAGAATGTTATTTGATCAAATCTATCCATTTCCAACTCCTTTCTTTATCCCCAACCACTTTTTGCTCTCAATTTTCTGTGCACTTTCTCTCCATCTCTTATGTTAAGCCCAGTGAGTCTACTCTAGGTGTGTGTGTGTGCACATGTGTGTGTATCTCTGTGTGGGGTATGTATGTGTGTGTGTATGTCTCCATGTGGGGTGTGTGTGTGCGTGTGTGTGTGTGTGTGTGTATGTATTTCTGTGGTGTGTGTGTGTGTGTGTCTACATGTGGAGTGTGTGTATATGTGTACATGTGTGTGTATTTCTGTGTGGGGTGTGTACATGTGTGTATGTGTGTGTAGGACCACTTACTGACCACATCCCTGAAGAAAACTAGCTCTTCCTTCTCCAGCAAACCTCACTCAACAGTAACTCCTCACCTAGGGTTGGAGCTTTATGAGTCCCTCCTCCATCCATTGACTGGCTTAATCTTGGGCTAGAGGTCAGCCTCTCTGAGATCACTATTGATGAGTGTTTTTCAGATAATCTTAATAAGAGGAAAGCTAATCTGGGGAATATCACCACTGTAATTTTTCTTTTTATATTGATCTGGTAAGTATTAGAGACTGATTACTATTAAATATGAATTTTGAATTATGTGACTATAAGTGCTGGATATAATGAAAAACATTCATCATAGCAAACCAGAGCTGGTTTGATTTTTAATTTTCTCTTAATTTTTATCTCAGCTTCATTATTTGTCTTTCTTTCTGACCTTAATGAAGGAGCCATGATAGATAGAAATATAGCAAATTCCGTTGGTTTATGCTATAGAGTAGCCAAGATGACAACCAGTTGAACCAGACACCTCTATATAGGGCTGAGGGAGTCACGTGACTGTAACCGAAAGCATGTGAGGCATACGTTTCACAGACACTGAATGATTTTTCATTTTCTAGTTCAAAGAAGGGGAGGAGAGATTCTTCTGTTTGTTATACAAATGCATAAATATGCATAGATATGGCAGTTATCAATGTCATTGTTTTGCTCCAAAAGTTTCTTTAACAGGCAGGCACCACCTGCGTGTCAAAATTAAAGAATTAAAGAATTAAAGAACCCTCCCCAGCAGTCCCCTGTCCTTTAGCCCCATTGGAGTTGCCAGTGCATCACCAGTCTTTTTTTTTTTTTTTTTCCATTTTCCTTTAGGTTTATTCGCTGATGCTTTGTCTCACTCCATATAAGCAGAGTGTCTAGAAAGTAGAATCTATTTAATGTTGCATATTCTGATGCTAGAACAACAGTGCGTGTTCAATAAACCAATGAAGTGCTGTAAATGGTCCCACCTCTCTCATACCAGCCAATCTACTCAAGAATGATGACTTGGTTGGATGTCCTTCCTAAACAACGAATTGCTCATGTAGCTCTTACATGACACCATAGCAAAAAACTTTTCTTTATGTTTACTGAGATGCTAAATTGGGTTGATATAAATTTATGTGCTATAAAGTAAGACAAAGGATATATGCTTCAAATTCAGAGCTTTCTTCCTATGTAGTTGTTGGGACAAATGTGAGACGTGGTCAGCATCTGGTGCATTTTACCCTTTTCTGTTGCCCTTCCAGAAACCGAAGGGGAGGAAGCAGAGAGATGAAAAATGTTGCCTAGAGACTAACATGAGATCCTGCAAGAAAATGGAGGACAGAAGGAACTCCGTGAAGGAAGTACATGGAGATGGACCCATGGCTCCTCTGGTTGAAAAAGGGTCTGAATAATGCTTTGTTTTGACCTTGTCATGCCAAATGTTACTGGTTGTTCAGAGACCCGGAACTTCCTGCAGAATGACATCTGGAAAGGGTGTTAGCAGATGTTCAGACTAAAGTGGGCAGTTGGAATGGCTGCTTCTCAAGATGACTTGTACTACACTCAACTGCCTCTGGGATCTTGAGTGTGCAATGTTTATGTACTTCTGTGGTAAGAAGAAAAGGTATTTGAATATAATAAAGGAATTCCTGACATAAAATTTGGTTTCTTTTTTTTTTAAGATTTTATTTTATTTATTATATTTATTATATGTATACAATGTAGCTGTCTTCAGATTCTCCAGAAGAGGGTGTCAGATCTCTCGTTATGGATGGTTGTGAGCCACCATGTGGTTGCTGAGATTTGAACTCAGGACCATTCGGAAGAGCAGTCGGTGCTCTTAACCACTGAGCCATCCTCCAGCCCCCTAAAATTTGGTTTCTAATGAGCCACTTACATGTCATCCTTTTCCTAATTAACCTAATTCCTTTTCCTTATTAACCTCTCACATCATCCTAAACAAAAGTCCTTGTCTCTAACCTCACTTCCTTATTCCAGCTAATTAAGCTGAATAATAGCCAACACTTAACAACAACTACTAATTGACATGACAAGTATTACCCTGAATGATTTAACACACTATCTAAAGCCATCCTTAACACATTGAAATGAGGCCTTGTATTGGCTCTCTGAAACTCAGATCTAAGAGGACGTAGCATTTTTTAGTTCTCTTGTTGGTGTGACAGAACTCCTGGCATGAGCAACTTCAGTTTCACAGTTTAATAGGTGTCGTTACTTCATGGCAGACAGGGTATGATGGAGCAGAGAAGTCCACAACATGGAGGCCAGGAAGCAGAGTACGACAGGAGTGGAAAAGGCAGAATATGACATTCTTTTTTTCCTTTTACTAAAGGTATTTATTTATTCCCTTTACAACCCAGATCATGCAAGTTCTACCCCATTTCCCCTTCCCCTTCTGTTTTGAGAGGGAGAAGCTTCATCACCCTTCCTCCCACACCCACACACCCACACATCAGTCCCTTCGGGACTAGACACATCCGTTCCCACTGGGGCCAGACAAGGCTGCCCATTAACAAGTGCAGGATCCACAGGCAGGCAGGCTCAGGGACAGCCTCTGCTCCAGTTGTTTGGGGGACCCACACGAAGACCTCATCTGCTCATCTGCTACATATGTAAAGGGGGCTTACGTCCAGCCTGTGCTCACACTTTGGTTGGTGATTCAGTCTCTGGGAACTCCCAAGAGTCCAGGCTAGTTGACTCTGTCAGTCTTTTTGTGGAGTCCCTGCCTTGTTTGAGTCTCTTAATCTTTCTCCCAAATCTTCTGTAAGACTCTAATATTTGGATGTGAGTCTCTGCATCTCTTTCCATTGGCTGCTGGGTGGAGTCTCTCAGAGGATAGTTATGCTAGGTTCCTGTGTGCAAGCATAACCAAGTATCATTACTCGGGGATTTGTTCTTGCCCATGAGATGAGTTTCAATTTGGGGCAGTCATTGGTTGCCCATTCTCTCAGTCTCTGCTCTATCTCTGTCCCTGCACATCTTATATGCAGGACATATTTTGGGTCAAACACTTTGTGGGTAGGTTGCTGTCCTTGTCTTTCTACTGGGAGTCCTGGTTGGCTACAGGAAGTGGCCACTTCAGTATCCATATAACCCATTGATAGGAATCTTAGCTAGAGTCACCCTCTTAGACCCTTTGGGGATTCTGTCCATCCTAGGCCTCTAGCACCTTCTAACTATTGCCAGCCCCCAAGGTGATCTCCCTTCTCTCTTTGAGATTCTACCTTACACCAATCAGAATGGCTAGGATCAAAAATTCAAAGTACAGCACATGCTGGCAAGGTTGTAGAGCAAGAGGAGGAACACACCTCCACTGTTGGTGAGAGTGAAAACTTGTACAATCACTCTGGAAATCAATTTGGCAGTTTCATAAGATTGGAAATAGCTCTACCTCAAGATCTAGCTCTACCACTCCTGAGCATATACCCAAACGATGCTCCACCATCCCACAAGGACACTTGCTCAACTTTGTTCATATCAGCTTTATTCATAATAGCCAGAAACTGGAAACAACTAGATGTTTCTCAGCTGAAAAATCGATAGAGAAAATATGGTATATATACACAATGGAATACTATTCAGCCACTGAAAACAAGGACATAGAGAATTTTGCAGACAAATGGACAGAACCAGAAAATAACACCCTGAGTGAGGTAACTCAGACCCACTACATGGTATGCACTCAGTGATAAGTAGATATTAGCCATAAAGTACAGGATAACCATGCTATAATCAAAGAAGCCAAATAAACAAGGAGGGCACAAGAGAGGATGCTTGAATCTTTTTCAGAAGGGGAAACAAAATGGATGTGAGAGATGGATAGAAGGAAGGAATGGGGTGAAAGGAGAGGGGAGTGAAGGGAGAGCAAAGACCTTCTTAATGACTTGCTTCTTTCAAGTCATGTCTAACCTTTTAGTTTTCCTCTTTCTCAGCACCAGCTGGGAATAAAGCATCCAATATGAGTTTGTGGAAGATAATGTATCTTCAATCTCAAGCCAACAATGCAAAGGAGTAGATTTACTAGGGGAATTGGCACACATAATTACAGAGGCACAGAAGTCTCATGATGGTCTGTCAGTATGCTAGAGAGCTAGGTAGCACGGCCAGGCTAAGCCTAAAGCTCTTAGGACCAGGGATGCTACTGGTAAGTTTTCTCTGAATCTGAAGGGCCCAACCTTGCCTAGATGATACTTGACTTCTAACTGGGGAGGGGGTGGTGGTCCCTCAAATGGCTCACAGCCATACTAGACAACTGTCCTGGCATCCATGAGTGTTTCTTGGGCTTTTGCTTTGTTGGCAGAAATTTCAGCCCTGGATGTCAGATGGTTCTGATCCACAGCTTAACTAAAGCACTTGAAGAGCCTCAGACAACAACTTCAAATTGTCCAATACGTCCAAGAGGAACATGCTATTCATCCAGAGAAACTGCACATGCACATATGCATGTGTTCTCCCTTTTCTTTCTTTCCCTTTTTTTGGTTTTAAGTAAGAATCATTCAACTAGAAGTCTAGGATACCTTCACCCAGAATCCATTTGTTTTGTTTTTTTTATAATTTTTCCCCAAAGAGAAATTAATATAATAAAAATACAATCTAACTATCAGCAGTGTTTGTAACCAGAAAGGAATCTAAAATCTCTGATGCAATAATATAGAATATATTTTTTTTAAAAAAATATACATGTAAACTTCACACTAGAAATAAAGTCTGGATATTCTCTTTTGTTAAAAAAATGCAATTTTCCTTCTTTGCTCTCCCATTTGGCTCTTTTTTAAAAATTGATTTGTTTTTTGCATTATGATGAGAAAAGATACATAATTTCAGTTTATCTGAATTTGTTAACATTCAAAAACATATTTTAAGTAAATAGAATTATATCACATTCTTCTTTCCCTTTTGTACCCCAACTCATCTCAGAGACCCCCTTCAATACCTGCAATACCTTTTGTTTTTTTAATTTTGTCATATTCTTTAAAATTTATAAAATATTGTAACAATAAAAATTAGTAGCATAAAAGTTGTTTGATATAAAACAATCAATTAAACAGACTTATCTAGATGCTTGTCTGCAGTAATACTGAAAATACATGTTTTTCTCAATATATATTTTAAATAACTCCAAACATATTAACTGTATATTTCAAAATAATAGATGACTACTAGTATTTTCTTAAATGAACATAAATTTATAAAGTTTTTTTGTTTGTTTGTGTGTTCTGTATTTAGTAGAGTTTAAAATCTTGGCTCTTATTGTGGTATAAACCCAAAATAAGAACAATTTTTAGACACTGGAGTTCATTATAATAAGGCTATATTTCAATGACCCTCACATCATCAAAGGATTTTACCTCCATCATAGCTAAGCTGAGAGATGACAGTTCTGCTGCACCAAGGAGTGAATTGTAGGCACAATTCCTGCTGTGGTCAAAACTATTTGACTTGAGTGAGTGAATTTATTCTCAGCCCACAGAGAACAGGTTACATTCATTTAAGAAATGGTGTGTGTATTAAGATGGTCTATCCATAAAGTCATTCACCAACTGTTTCAATGAACAATGGTTCTGCTTGGAGGGTGGCATGGACATTAGGTGTGGGTAAGAATCTGGTTCATTAGCTGTGATAATTTGGAAAAGCATTATAAAGTCCGCTTCTTCAAACTTGATATAAGAGCTACAAATGTCAAGCAAAACATTCAGTCTCACTATTTGTTGTTCTCTTTCCTACAAGCCACCTGCTTGTAGGGTAAGAGTCTGGTTTCTTTCAAGAAGTTAGACTCCAGAGAACCAAATAACCCTATTAAAAATGGGGTACAGGGCTAAACAAAGAATTCTCTACTGATGAACACCAAATGGCTGAGAAGCACCTAAAGAAATGTTCAACATCCTTAGTCATCAGGGAAATGCTAATCAAAACAACCCTGGGATTCCACCTCACATCAGTCAGAATGGCTAGGATGAAAAACTCAGGTGACAGCAGATGCTGGCAAGGTTGGGGAGAAAGAGCAACACTCCATCATTGCTGTTGAGACTGCAAGCTGGCACAAACACTGTGGAAATTAGTTTGGCAGTTCCTCCAGAAATTGGACATAGTACTACCAGAAGACCAACTTATACCACTCCTGGGCCTATACCCAGAAGATGCTCCAACATGTAATAAGGACACATGCTCCATCCACTCTGTTCATAGGACCCTTATTTATAATAGCCAGAAACTGGAAACAATCCAGATGTCCTCAACAGAGGAATGGATACAGAAATTGTGGTACATCTACACAATGGAATACTACTCAGCTATTAAAAATAATGAATTTTTATGAAATTCTTGGGGAAATGGATGGATCTGGAGAATATCATCTTGAGTGAGGTAACCCAATCACAAAAGAACATACATGGTATGCACTCACTGATAAGTGGTTATTAGCCCAGAAGATCGGAATACACAAAGTAGAAACCACAAACCACAAGAAACTCAAGGAGAAGGAAGACCAAAGTGTGGATACTTCATTTCTTCTTAAAGGGGGGAACAAAATGCCCGTGGAAGGAGTTGTAGAGACTAACTATGGAGCAGAGACTAAAGGAAGGACAATTCAGAGACTGCTCCACTGAGAAATCCTTCCCATATTCAGTCATCAAATCTAGACACTATTGTTGACTCCACCAAGTGCTGGATGACAGGAGCCTGATACAGCTGTCTCCTGAGAGGCTCTGAGAGTACCTGACTAATACAGAAGTAGAGACTCACAGCCATCCATTGGACTGACTTCAGGGTCCCCAATGAAGGAACTAGAGAAAGGACCCAAGGAGCTGAAGGGTTTGCAGCCCCTTAGGACGAACAACAATATGAACTAACTAGTACCCTCAGAGCTACCAGGGACTAAAACTCCAACCAAAGAGTACCCATGGTGGGACTAATGGCTCCAGCAGCATACATATAGCAGAGGACGGCCAAGTAGGTCATCAATGGGAGGAGAGGCCCTTGGCCCTTTGAAGGTTCTATGCCCCAGTGTAGGGGAATGCCAGGGCCAGTAAGCAGGAGAGGGTAGGGTGGTGAGCAGTGCGATGGGGGAGGGAACCGGGGTTTGTTTTATTTTTAATTTAATTTAATTTAATTTAATTTAATTTAATTTTTGAGGGGAACCTGGGAAAGGAGATATTGTAAATAAAAAATATTTAATAAAAAAAATCAGGTTCATTGGCTGTGATAATTTTGAAAAGCATTCATCTCAGACAAAGAGTATCTTATAAAGTTCTCTTCTTCAAAATTGATACAGTAGTTACAAACATCACTCAAAGCATTCAGTCTCATTCTTTGTTGTTCTCTTATAAGCCACCTCTCAAGTTAATTGTTTATGTTTCTTTTGACTGTATAAATAATTTTGAAATATGTACGCTGTTCTGAAAACCATAGTATAGTGCAAAAACATAAAATAAACAATCCTACTAATAGAGAGGCTGAGATAGGAGAAGCCTGATTTCAAGATCCTTATGTTGTACACAGCAAGACACTGTCAGGTACAAAGAAGGAGAAAGTGTATATGGATTGTACAATATTGGACCTATTTCTCCAATAACCAAATTAGAGAAACCACCAGATGATAGCCAACAAATTTTCAATTCCTCATACTTTTGAATTTGAATTGATTAGAATACATTGGTAATATTAATTTTCATATTAAGAGATATTAAGAAAAAGTATTTGTTACTTCCTGTTATTTTTATTGTTAGAAGTGGAATTATGTTTGTGTGAGTTTGTTGAAAAGTTACTTTCTTGCTTCTTGTAGGGTGTAATTTTGCTCCTTATGTTGGTGTTTTCCTTCTATTATCCTTTGAAGGGCTGGATTTGTGGAAAGATATTGTGTAAGTTACTTGACCTTTTTCCCTTACTGCTTTTAAAATTTTTCTTTGTTTAGTGCATTTGGTGTTTTGATTATTATGTGATGGGAGGAATTTCTTTTCTGGTCCAGTCTATTTGGAGTTCTGTAGGCTTCTTGTATGTTCATGAGCATCACTTTCTTTAGGTTAGGGAAGTTTTCTTCTCTAATTTTGTTGAAGATATTTACTGGCCCTTTAAGTTGGGAGTCTTCACTCTCTTCTATACCTATTATTCCTAGGTTTGGTCTTCTCATTGAGTCCTGGATTTCCTGGATGTTTGGGGTTAGGAGCTTTTTGCTTTTTGCATTTTCTTTGACTGTTGTGTCAATGTTTTCTATGGTATCTTTTGCCCCTGAGATTCTCTCTTCTATCTCTTGTATTCTGTTGGTGATGCTTGCATCTATGATTCCTGATCTCTTTTGTAAGTTTTCTACCTCCAGGGTTGTCTCCCTTTGTGATTTCTTTATTGTTTCTATTTCCATTTTTAGATCCTGGATGGTTTTGTTCATTTCCTTTACCTGTTTGATTGTGTTTTCCTGTAATTCTTTAAGGGACTTTTGTGTTTCCTCTTTAAGGGCTGTCTGAAGACAGCTACAATGAAGTATACTGGAGCGAGTGGGGTTGGAGAGAGTGGGGCCGTAGCAAGAGGGACGGCAGCGGTCCTGAGTTCAATTCTCAGCAGCCACACACATGATGGCTCACAGCCATTTGTACAGCTACAATGTACTCATACACATAAAATAAATAAAATAAAGGCTAAAACTGAAAAAAAAAAACCCACCATAAATTCATGTGCAGGTACTAGAAGTGCTGCCCAGTGGTCTGCCTTGACTCCAGCTGTTTTAGACAAAATGGTTCATATTGACCTTTAATTTGATGCATCCTAAGTGAACCTTGTAGTTGTGGAATTTCTTAAGATTAACAAAACTCATAACATATAGAACATAACGGTATATGTGGTCAGCATGACCCTGCTCTGAGTCAAGTTATTTTTCTTCATCAATGACTGACAAGCATATTAGGACAAAGGTATTAAACAGCCGGTGAGCATGGAACAAAATGGCCACAGCTATGCCACGGGGGCAGGCCTCAACAGCACTAGGGGTTGAACTGTGGTAGTAAGGACTTTGTGTATGACAGGCAGGTACTCCATCATGAACTATCTTTCTAACCTAGTCATTAGCCCTTTTTCATTGATCCTCCACCATCATCTTCACTAAGTTAATTCCTTCAAAGAGCAAAACGGAAGACCATCTTTCTCTCAAGTTTGAAGACTGTGGTGTTGCAGGATATTTGATCACACTGTGAGCCTCAAGGTTGTAGACTAAAAAAAAAAACCTTGTTGTGTTGTGCTTCAGGTCTACCACACACCTTTTAATTAAGAGCTTTCTGTTTAATGCAAACAAGTACTGGTGTGGATCAGTCCTAGCACATATCTTTAAGCCAAGATGTAAATAAAGTCAACCCTAGGTCAAGAAGCAGAGCAAGTAACCAGCTGACAGGGCGTGGACATCAGTAAACAGAAAGGAGAGTCTTTGAGTTGAAGGGATTTAAGACAGCCTTTAGAAGGAGGACTTTTCCCTTCTGGGAAGGTAGTGGGGTGGGATGGTCAGCTGGGTGCTCCGTCTCCCTGAGCTGGGATGCGTTCACCACAGGGTCTGCCTTCTAAACCTTCATTTGGCAAAATCAAACGACCTGAAATTTCATTTTTAAAACAACACTGTGGTGGATTCTTTAATTATAGAATTAAATAAAGGCATTTCCCATAGCTTCAAATCCCCAGTTTTGCTGGCTTTGAAACCTTAGTGAAGTGGGTGATGTTTTTCAGACTCTTTGCTTCCTTCTCAGGCTCCTTCCTTCTCTTTTATGCCCAGTCTGTTTCCCATCACAGGACATACTCATTGCTGCGGTATAAAGTGACTCCAAGTGTCTTGGTGTTCTAAGTGGTTGTCGTGTTTGTGTGCTTAAGGTTGTCCAGTTGGGATGGCTACTGGCTAGCCCATAACTAAAATGGTAATAAAGATCTTGAATTGAGTATGAATTCTTTTAATACAATGAAAGAGCCAAATGCTGCTCCAGGAATCTCTTGTCATCCATGAACGGTCTCTATTAACTGTGGTCACCTACTGGGTATTCATTGCTCAGTCTGTTCTTATAAACAGCGGCTTTTCTTTGTATCCTTTGATTTTTAACTGTAGAAAAATAAGTCACTGTTTCCAGAGAAGTACAAAGAAAATGGAAAAGATATAAAGGAGTGTTAAGCCCACTAGATTTGATATTAACTATAAACTCCTTCTACTGGATTTTTAGAATATCAGAGATATCCCAGCTTGGTAGAATTTTAATAATTGACATTGGCACTATTCTGCCTACTGTCACTGCCTATCCTGCAAATAAAACAGAGACTTTTCTCAGTCCTGACTTGTTATTCACTATTTTTTCCTCATCAGGTTTTCAGGAGAAAAGTCCTGTGCCTACTCCTAAATGATGTCATTGTAGTTACTTGAGATATGGTATACTCAGAGGACTACTGTATCAGTCACCATTTTTCACAAAACCAGTGTTCCAAACTCCCCTTATCCTAACTGACTTCCTATGAACCTTTTGTCAATTTCTCTTTAAAGTGTTAGCCATGAGGGATAGTCTACTCTACTCATAGATCAGAGCCTAGCCCAGTCATCATGAGAGAGGCTTCCTCTGGCAGCTGATGGAAGTAGATCCAGAGACCCACAGCCAGACACTAGGCAGAGAGAGAGACTAACTTGGAGAATCATAGGATCCAGAGGAACACCAGGAAAACACAACCTACAGAACCAACTTATCAGAGCTCACAGGGGCTCGGGGATGCGGAAGTGGCAACCATGGAGCCTGCATGGGTCTAGGCTAGGTCCTTTGCTTATATGTTATGGTTGTGAGCTTGGTATTTTTGTGGAACTCCCGACAGTGGAAATTCCACAGATGTCTTTTGTCTCTTTTGCTTACTCTTGGAACCCTTTTCTTTCTACTGGGTTGTCTTGCCCTGCCCTGCTATGAGGGTTTGTACCTAGTAGTATTGTTTCTTGTTACACTGTGCTTTGTTTCTATCCCTGCGAGGCCTGCTCTTTTCTGAGGGGAAACAGAGGAGGAGTGGATCAGAGGGAGAGGGGAGCTGGGGGTGGGGGAGTGGATGGAAGGATAACTGTGGTAGAGATGTATTGTTTGAGAGAAGAACAAGGAAAAATTGTTACCCATTGTTTAAAAATAGTAAGAGGTCGTTTGTAACAAGATAAGAAAAGAAGAGGTTATTTGAAACAAATTTTTAAATTTTAATAAAAATGATTCTTGGAGCTTAATGTAGAAAAATAACAAATACTCTAATCTTCCTTGGAAAGAATTTTTGTAACAAGAGCAATATAAATGTTATTATTCTTTGACTCAGTAAATTTCTTTCTAAGAATCCAAAATTAAGTAGTAATTGCAGGGTTGAGGATGTGGTCCAATGATAGAGTGCTTGGCTAATGAGAGTGAGAGCCCTGGATTTGAGCCCTTAGCACTGCCACAAAAAAAAAAAAAAAAAAAAAAAAAAAAAAAAAAAAAGAAAAGAGGTGAGGAAGGAAGAGAGGGAAGGAAAGGGAGAGGGAAAGAGAGATGGGGAAAATGAAAGTGGGGGAGGAAGAGGAGGAGGGAAGAAGGAGGGGAAGGAAGGGTCTCATTAATAGATTTTCAAGTAGGGTTACTTTATTTTCTTCTCTTCCTATTTGGATCCCTTTATTTTCTTGTCTTATTGTTCTGTGTAAGACATCAAGTACTATGTTGGATAGGTGTATAGGGAGTGGGCGCCCTTGCTTTATTTCTAACCTTAATGAATGCTTCAAGTTTTTCTCCAGTAAGTATGAAGTTGACTATAGGCTTGTCATACATAGCCTTTATTATGTTGATGTAGCCTTCGTCTGCTCATGACTATGATCATGAAGTGATACTGAATTTTGACAAAGGTCTAGATCCTTTGTGTGTGTATGGGTGTGTGTGTGTGTGTGTGTGTGTGTGTGTGTGTGTGTGTGTTTTGAAAGCACTTTTGAATACCTCAAGAAGTTATATAGTAATGACCTGTGACACTTCTTTCTATCCCTTCATACCTACTTCTCTCTCTCTTCTCTCCCTCCATCTCTCCCTTCTTTATTCCTATTTTTCTCCTTTTCCTACAGTTCCTTCCTTATCCAATGCTGATTGAATAATCTAGTCTAAAAATCATTAGTTAACACTCTCTTTCTGTTCCTCTCTCCTCTTTCCTCTTCTTTCTCTTTGCCCAGCACAACACTCACCGCCCTGGCCATGGCTTGCTCCAGCTGCTGGGCGGTGGGGATATGAAAGGGATTGGGAGAGAATGACTGGTGTCCCGCCAGAGTTCCGGTGCTCTGGCCAGGTGGACATGGGTGTCTGTACAGCGTGCAGCCCCGCTCTGCCAGATGTGCGCCAGGATCCCAGTCCTTGGAGAGTGGGTGGGGGACAGCTGAGAGGAGTCACAGGTTCTTGCTTCTTGGGAGTTTCAGGAGATTCTGGACATGGCAGAGGAGCTAAGAATGAATTGGGGGCCCTAGAATAGCTTAATATGCCCTTAGGCCGAAGGGAAAAGGTGGGCAGAGGCAGGGAGCAGCACCTGGTGGTTCAGCGTGGCAGGCACAAGGTGGCGGGGGGCGGGGGGGAGGAGGGCACACAAGAGTTGTTAGTCCTGCCTCACAGCTGCAAATGCTGGGTCATCACGACGTCTAGTTAAAAGGAAGCAATGCATGGTCATAAGATGTTTTATTGTAGGAGGAAGAGAGAGAAGATAGGGAAGTAGAGGATGGCCATGGCCACGTGGAGAGAGAGAGAGAGAAAGGAGAAGAAAGAGAGAGGAGAAGAGAAGAGAGAGGAAGAGGGGAAGAGGGCAAGAGAGAGAAGAGGGAGAAAGCCACCCCTTATATGGTGGGCTGGGCTATCTGTCTGTGGGGCTAGGCTACCTGACTGTGGGGCAAGGCATACCTGGCTGTGGTCTGATGACTGTGGGGGTGGAATCCAGCCACAATACTGGGAGTTGGGGCATTGTGTGTGTGATAGCACACACTTCTCCTGCGGCAGGGCTGTCCGAGCCTGTGACTGCCACAGGAGCCAGGGGCCCAGGAGGCGTGGTCAAATGCCTTCCATCCCATGCAGGTGTCACCTACAGGGTCTCCAGGTTTCCAGACCCCTTGCTCCACTGGGACCAGGTTACATGCACAGCCTACTACCCCACATCTCTTACATTCTTTTTCCTTCTTAAAGGCTAAGAATTAGAATCATAAGATAATGGATAGCGTCTATATAGTGACACCAGTAGCTCTAGCATCAGTATTTATGATTATTTCTAGGATCCCAAACCCTCCAGGATATGCAATGAGTCTCAGGGTGTGAATGGATATTTATTTAGTAGCTTCCCAACTCTAGAAAGCCCTAGTATAGACAAAAAAACCTTTCCTGCTTTTCACTGGAATGGGACATTATCTTTGTTATTAAATGAAAAGTTGTTTTCACCAAGAAACATTCTTCTAGGTTACACAACGTTCTTGAGACTATGTCTGAAAAAGAGCTGTCAGTGCTACTGTTATGGGGACATCTATGGAGAAAATTGTCTCCTAACAGCATCCATCCCTTGCTTCTACACCATCTTTACTAAGAACATGTTCTCATGAGTGTCTAATGTCACTAGCCAATCTGATTAATACAATCAATGGAGGCAGAGACAAAAATCTACCTCACTTGTCTTTACAAGTACACACGTTGAGATGGGTCTTGGATCTTCTGTGTCAACAGCACTGTAAGTATCTGCAGCCCTATCATACAGATCCAACACTCACTTCTCTTCCTGCAGAGGCCGCCGTATCAAATCAGATGCATACTTGTAATAAGTCATTAGAGTCTATCTTATAAAGCCAATGGTGCTCCCTCCTTCTCTCTCCCCCCCACACACTTTTTTTCACAGTTACACTTGGTAGCCAACATTTATGCAGATTCAACAGGATGGGTTAGTGATTATATAGACTACTGTGGGTGGTAATGCCTGTAAGCTGAAGTTAACCTGAATGACTTGAAGGTGATGTCACTAATGACTTTATTTAATGCATGTGATAAAGCTTACACCATTTTTTAATTGAGTAATTACTATTGTCATTAAAACTGCCAACAGGATGCACACAGGTAATGTATCACTCAACTCTCCAGAAAGCTCCTCCAAGGAACTAAGGGAAGCTCCCTTCTCTCAATTTTTATTTGTTTGTCTGTTTATTTTAGTGGATGTGTTTATACATGCCAAGATGCAGGTATGGAGGTCAGAGGGCAACTTATGGGAGTCAGTTCCCTTGTTCTACCATGTGGGTTCTGGAGATCAAACTCATGCTATCAGGCTTGGCAGCAAGAGCCTGTGCCTCCAGCCATCTCTCCAGCCCTTAGTTTCTTTTTCCAGAGAGATCACCTCAGCAATCAAAATTACTTGGTTATGTTTGTTCAAACATTTGTAGACCTCTTATAATCCCCTTTAAGATAGAGGTCACTAAGTTTTAGGATGAGAAAGAAACTAGTACTTGGCTCCATTCAAGATACGCAGCCTTGAGGATATGCAAGGTATTACTAGAAACTCTATTTCATTACTGGGGTCCTTAGAGGATCTTGTATCAGTGGTGAATGAGTCAGGATACATTTGTTAGTGTTTCCATTGTGCCCTGCGGGCTCACTAATTGGTAAGTGTTAGGGCTCCGGTTAATTTACAATGATCGAGGCCAGTTCTTGGTTGTATGAAGAATGGTTTTTAGTGTAGCTGACCCATCTTACCCTACCTGTCCATGTAACTAGCTGAACTCCAGTTCATAATTTATACCAAAGTGTGATGGGTAAGGTAAAGAAGACACCCAAAGGTGTTAACATATGCTTTGTATGGGAAGTACATGCCATCCTCTGTTGCTTGTTGTTTTAAATAGACTTGGCTAAATTGTAGTGAATATCGATGAGATGACAGACCATAAGGTGTTTACAGCAATTTGAGAGAAGCAGTATCAAGATGTTTCCCTTGGAGGGGGGAGGTTTTGAGACAATTCTGAGAGGAAAAAAAAAAGTTATCATTGACGTCCCTTCTTCTTCTGTATATCTCACAGTCTAAGGTGTTGGTCATGCTCATGACATTTTCTGGTCTACCTTCACCACTGCCAAGTCAACTGCCAAGTCAATGTGTCCATGGCCTCACCTGTTTTCCTTTTGCTCTTTATTCACATCAAGCTTCTTTGTCAAGAGGGTCAAGTACAAGAAGGACAAGTGCCTTGTAATAAAGCCTAGAGAGAGGTCCAAGTGTACGCATCCATCCTCCTGTGGTCAGATTCAGTGAGTTGGGTACTCAGCCAAGTGTTCATTATCCGAGTGTACGCATCCATCCTCCTGTGGTCAGATTCAGTGAGTTGAGTACTCAGCCAAGTGTTCATTATCCGAGTGTACACATCCATCCTCCTGTGGTCAGGTTCAGTGAGTTGGGTACTCAGCCAAGTGTTCATTATCCCTATTATGTAGGACCAGGTCAATCTAACAATTTAGACTGCACACTATAGGGTGAACCATCCAGTTGTCTTGGATGAAAGGAATAATGAACATTGTGCTCCATGATGGTCAGGGAAGAGCCCCAAACTTCCAATTTTTGTTTGTTTGTTTTAAATAATCCTCAACCGTTTTCATCTAGGATGTCAACCAGGAGCAGTGATAAGATGGTTTCATTTTGGAGAAATGAAACTCTGTCTTCATCAAGGGACCAAACTAACATAGAGAGTAGAGAGAAAAGTGGCCTAGAAGGAGGTGAGGCACAGGCTCATAAACTTTTAAAAGTTAACCTTTTTATTTTGAAGTGGCTGTGAATGCACAGGTAGTTGGTAGAAACAAAGGAGATGCCATGGATCCATCTCTACTTTCGTCCAGCTTCACTTTGCTGATTGCTGAATCCTAGCACAGCCAAGTGACACAATGTTCCTATTACCATAAACATTCCTTAGGACGCCTTTTTATGGCCACACCCACTTCCTTCCCAGCCCTCACTTTCTTTAAACCTGAACAACCACTCACCTGCTCTGTTTCACAGCTTTATCACTGGAAACTGTTACTTAAGCATAATCATGAAGCATATACAAAATTATCTTGACCCTCACATTAAGTTTGGAAAGCTTATCAAAGCTTTTTGTATATTGCTGCATAGCATTTTCTATTGTTTTATTAAGGAGTTTTGACCTCTTTGTCTTGTGGACTGGTAAGATCCAACGGCAGGATTCTCAGGAGGCTTTCCTACCAGGAGTGTGAATGTGAGTGGACGGAAGCTTATACTGGTGTTTGGTTGCATTGAAGTGGCTATTATATGAAGTCTTAAAGCATTCTTTCTTAAATCTAGGCTATCTTTCCCCTAATCCTTGGTTACTGAAGGAACAAACAGTAAGTTTACTTACTATAGTTTCTCCCACCAGTTCATTTATATACCTGTTTGCATTTTAGTTACTTACTCTGCAGTCAGATTCTCCTTTACCATGACAAAATGTACAACTTAATAGTAGGAAAAGTTTATTTGGCTTAATAGTAGGAAAAGTTTATTTGGCTTAAGGTTTCAGAGCTTTCAGCCTTAGTTACTCTTGGGTCTATGATGAGGCAGAATATCGTGGCCGAAACATGTGGTAGAAAAAGTCTGTTCGTGCCTGGGGCCAAGTACATCTTTTAAGATCATGCTCCACCATAGCCAAACACTGGATGGAGTCTGGAGACTCTTATGGAAGAATAGGAGGAAGGACTGGGGCCCCTAAGGGGATAGAAACTCCACAGGAAGACCAATAGTTAACTAACCTGGACCCTTGGGGTTCTCAGAGTCTGAAACATCAACCAAAGAACATACACGGGCTGGACCTAGGCCTCTTCACTCACATATAGTAGATGTGCAGCTTGGTCTTTATCTGAGCCCCAAACAACTGGAATGGGAGCTATCCCAAAAGCTGTTGCCTGTATGTGGAATATGTTCTAGCTGGGTTGCCTTGTCTGGCCTCAGAGGGAGAGGAAGTACCTAGGTTTGCAGAGACTTGAAATGCTAGAGTTGGGGGATACCCAGGGGGACACCACCTGCTCAGAGGAGAAGGGGAGGGAGGATAGGGGAAGGATTGTGGGAGGGGATGACTGCGAGTAGGAAGACAGTAAGCAGAATATAAAGTGAATAAGTTAAATTTAAAAAAAAAAAGATAATGCTTCACAATGGGCTAACTTCTTTCTATCATGTCTTGATTTTGATGGTTCCACTTTCTCAGGGTTTAATACATGTCCTTTGGGGACACTCTAGGTCCAGACTGACATCTTTAGCTTCAAGTCTGAGTTAATGGATTAAAGCAAAGCCTACGGCCTCACTATAATGTGGTCCCCTGAATGCTGAAATTTCTAGGAGTCTGCCTTCTGTCAGCCTTCCAGAATCTCTTCATGCTGGCTCTGTATAACTCCAAGAGGGTCAGTTATGTATGGCTGTGCAAAACTTGAATCTACATTCCTGCAAGCAGAAGGAATCTCTCTCTCTCTCTCTCTCTCTCTCTCTCTCTCTCTCTCTCTCTCTCTCTCTCTCTCTCTTCTTTTGTGAGGAACCTGTCGTCGTAGTCAATAAACTTGATGTCTGTTGACGGTAGTTTATGAAAAGCTAGTTAATCCTTGATGATCAGCCCATTATGAAGCAGCTTTCCAGGATAGAATGCACGGATGACCGATTACAGATATTCTAATTGGTGCAATTCTACAATTCTCACAGGTCAAAATGAGAGTTCTTGCTGTCTTCCGAAGCATTACTCCCTTCAGCTGTAAAGGAACCTCAAGTACTTTTTTTTAAGCACCCACCCAGGGCTTCTCCACGGAAACGACCACATTTCTGATTAGCTCACGTTTTAGTAAAAGGTTCGTTATTCCTGAATCTTTAGAATACTGTCCCTAAATAGCGGACATCCACTTTTCTCTTGCCAGAGAAGGTGTGGATAGGAAATCTTTGAGGAAGGACTGGACCGCCCTTTTTAAGGCGTGGGTAACATACTTCTCCAACCCCTCCTATTTGGAAATGCCGGCTGCTTTAAGCTACTCATCCTGTTTCTTGCCCCAAACGATAGCGATTTTCCTGTTTAAACAAACTAGTTCCTTACAAGGCCTGCCGTCACGGAGCAAGGGCAGGGGCAAGCTCTGAGTTCGTGTGACCCCCCCCAACCACCCCTCCCCAGACTCCGCTGCCACGCAGTGCCACATCAGCGACTGCACTGCGCGCCCAGCTAAGTTCCTTTCTAGTGGCCCCGTGGGTGGAGGCAGATTGAGCCCACAGGAGTGGCGGGCTGCTCCACCAATCGGCAACCAGGGAGAAGGCTTTGCCTCCAACCGCAGCCCCAGCCAGTGCCCCGCCAGGAAACCAGATGAAGCACATCTGGACAGCTGTGCTGAGAAAGTTTGTGGGCCCCTTCCAGGCCTGCCACCCGCAAGGCACGTCCCCCACGTAGCCTCCTGCTAGCCACTTACTACTTATTTTTTTTCCCCCAAGAAGCAATCAGCAACCCACGCTTGAGTCTTTTTCTAACTCCCTATGTGAGGCGAGGCCACATCACATTCAACAAGTTTAATTTTCATGGAGCTTTGCGATAAAAAGAACAGAAACAGCAACCAAAGCTCAGCTGCCTTCTGATCCTAACTGACAAAGTGGGGAGAGTAAGGTGTGAGTAAACCTGGCCAAGCGGGGTAAGTTCTGGAGACTTGGGGACATCCTCCTCCTTGTCCCGCTGAGCTCTCTAGCCTCTGTCTTTGCCCTTCTCTCCAGACTTCTGTTTGTTGAGGGGAGAAAAACATCTCATGCTGGGAAAGACTGCAGGGATGTCTGGCTTCTTTCTTCTCGGTTTTGTGGAAAATGTTTGCTTTGCATTTTAAAATTGACCAGGGTTGGTGCTAGTATAAGATTTCTTGGGAACAAAATTTTGACTGATGTTTTGTTGTATACCTTTCTTTATTCTAAAACTACATAGTTCTTCTTCTTCTTCTTCTTCTTCTTCTTCTTCTTCTTCTTCTTCTTCTTCTTCTTCTTCTTCTTCTTCTTCTTCTTCTTCTTCTTCTTCTTCCTCTTCCTCTTCTTCTTCTTCTCCTCCTCCTCCTTCTTCTTCCTCCTCCTCTTCCTCCTCCTCTTCCCCTCCTGTCTTCCATTCCCCATTTTGATGGATGACTGAGGAAACTCTCTGCTGTATTCGGAATTAACACAACGTTTGACAAATTATTTAAAGCTGGAATCACATAAAGGACTTACTGGATTCTTCATTTAAGTTTGTAGTTGAGGGAGATCTAAATTCCTCTTAGGTTATTAACAAAATAAGTAAGTGATAGACCTCTCTATGTGTCTGCAATCCTACAGTTTCACACTTAACCTGTTGTTCCAACAGAAAACAATGTCCATGGTGTTGATTATACATGCGCACTGACAAATGTCTCTACTTTATATGCCAGGATTTAGCAACGAGGTGGTGGAAAATGCTGACCTGCTGGTGGCTCAAGGCCCATTCCTTCTGAAACATCTATGATTTCCTCTGTCTAAGTAGTGTTCTGAAGTTCAGAGTTATGTTGCATGCTGTTTACCGTTTGGGGAAGATTTCACTCAAGTAGATCTTTAATGTCTGGCTCTTAGAGCACCGAGTGGGAATTTGGAGCAAAAATGATTACTTTTAGAGCATGTTTTGGTCCACAAAGGTAGAACAATTTTAGAGGATTTAGGGATGCCGGGTTAGAAGAACATGATTGCAAAGAGGTAATGAGAGTTAGCTTGTCTTGATCCGTTCACAGCTTCACAGTAGATCTTAGGTAAAGCACTCATCCCCATCTGTTGCCCAGGTTTCTCCTTTATGATGTGTTAATTATAAGTAATCAGACATACTGATGAGGTCTAGAGTGCTGAGTTAGAACATGTCAGTCCTTAGCATGTAGCATTGCCTTGCTGCCTTCGAATTCCTTGTCGCCTTCCTCCCTGGCTTCTGTGCATTTCTTCAATAGCATTCTGACTTCCCTCCAAGAAACCAGGGTTTATCCAGTTCTGCACACTTGCTAGCCAGGCCCTATGTGAGACTGTCAAAGAGAAAGCAAAGAAGAACTGGTGTGGGCCTTCGATACAGAAGTTTCTGGAGTGCAGATGATAGAAAAGGCCACCTGAATGGAGGTTGCGTTCATGGAGACACTGCCGCTTCTGGGAAGGGGTTTTGTCAGTTTGCTTTAGGTGTGGTGGTGGGAAGGGGTCGTAGGGCTGAGACAGCATCTAGGAGCAAGGCAAAATATGGCAAAGGTTCAACTGCTGGAAAGTGTGGAGCTGTCCTTGGAGCATTGAGAAAACCTATGAGAAACTCTGTGTGTGTGTGTGTGTGTGTGTGTGTGTGTGTGTGTGTGTGTGAGATGGAGGTAAGTTTTCTGTTGAAAGTGCAAGCACTCTGAAGAGGGGTTGGGTTGTCAGTGAAGGCAAGATTGTGAAGCAGATTGATACGAGCATAGTAGGCTGAACTGCCAAGTGGTGGGTTTAGGAAATGAATAATTTCTGGGGTCTCCACAGCTTGTCCAGCATGCTCTCCTCCTGCAGCCGGGGTGGGCTAGGCTAGATGTTCAGCAGAACTTGGCAGCATGAACATCTGCAGTGGTGTCTTCTGGCTCCGCTGTAGTGGTCTGGTACCTTGGGCCGTTATTTTTCATTAACAAAGGCCACTTTGAAGTCTTTGACAGGGGGGTGATTGTTAGAACCTTGTCATGTTCTCATAATGGACCCAGCATGTGCAGGTAGATCTTTAACACCCTGTTAATAAAAATCATCTATCCCTATGACATACCTGTAAGTGAAGGGTCAGGTTTGAGTTCTTGTGCTTTCTCTCAATAACATTGTGGCAGAGAGATGGGTTCTGGTGTGGCTGCTGACCACCTGCCTGACCTCAGGCAAAATGCTGAGCTATTATGACCCTGTGTTAAAAATCTATGGAATGATCTCCAAGGCCTTTTTTCTCTTGGGTGGTCATATATTCATCTCCTACTAGTGTTGGGACAGTCTGCTGTTCACAGATGGCTATTTCATACATCTAGCTATTATTTTTGATCATTTAACAGTTAGCAAGTGCGCTGAGTATTCAACTCATGGCGTCTTCTCAGAAGGAAACCTTCTGAGAGTTGCTACCCCACAGAGGCCTGCTTTTATTATGGAGAAGACAGAGCCACAGGTAGATTAAAATACTTGCCCACAATTCATAGTGAACAAGTGGTAGGCATAGACTCAGTCTAACCAAACCGTCAAGCTTTAACCATTAGGCTACACAGTCTTAGGTATATGAGAAAGTGGCTCTTCTTCCTCCTCCTCCTGTCTCTCCTCCTTTCTCCCCAGTTTGTTCTCTTTCTTATTCTCTATTTCCTCTTTCTTTCTTAGTTGTAGGGTTTTTCTCTGTAGCTTACACTGGCTTCAAATGTGTAATCCTCTTGTCCTACCTTCATGAGTCCTGGCATCAAGTGCCCACCATGCCAAGTTTCATGGTTCTAGTGTGTGGTTGTAAGAATCAACTATCCCATGGAAAGAGGATCCCTGGAGCCAGGGTTGCATTGATAAAATTTGTCTGAAGAGGCCAGGCTAGAAACAAGATTTCATCATATTTGCATATGCAGTACGTCTCATTGCCGGCAGACACCTGTTTGAACATAACTCACTGTAGTATCTGGATTTAAAGTACACACCCAATAAATGTCAGCTGGTGTCAGTTGGCACATTATCTGCATTGAAAAGGGGCCTAGGAGACCATTGGGGTGTTCCTGAATTTTGGAGTGTAGACGGGCAATCCTCTTAGAGGACTTGGCTCTAGAGCACCCCAAAGCTGCACAGGAGCAACTTGCAAGTCTTACACCCCAGCTGAGGAACTGCAGACACTATTCATTTGCCAGAATCCCCCTGCTGTGTCGATTTGTCAATTAGTGAGCTAGCAAATGGAGGGAAATAAACACTGAGCCTGAATAAATATTAAAAGGCCTTTGAGTCAGGTTCTTGAGGCCATGGCCTCCCCTCTCCCTCTCTTCTGCTCCCAGATTTGCAATGAATAAGTGCTTTCCTCTAAACGCTGTTGCCACGAAGTACTGCATCATCGATGGCACAAATCAACAGAGCTGATCATTCATCAACTGAAACCAATCTTCTCAGCTTCCCGGGCTCTGCTTTTACAGGTGTGCACGACCACATCCGCAGGGCAGTAGCAGAAAGCCGAGCAGCCAAGGCATGACCTCCTCTTCGTTGTTGGGTCTTATTCTCTCAGACTTTCTCTACAAGTCTCAGTCTCAAGTCTTTTCAGCTTAATGAAAGGCTGTAAATTGGACTTCATCACGCTATTCTGACTTTGCTTCAACAAGGATCTCGCCACTATATAATATACACATGTCCACTGTCAGCTGAGACTCACAGATCCTCCTGAGGACTAGTTTGTCATAGGGAAAAGATGGAGACACTCAGATGACGACTGTTTTGCTAAGATCACACTGACATCCAAAGAAGCTTATCTAATGGGGTTTATTTGCATAGTTTCCTCTTACACTGTTGGTCTGTGAACCACGTGCGTCAAGTCACCCTTGGGTTTAGAAAGCTAGCTCTGGACTTTGACACTTAGCTGTCTCCGGAAAACCGTGGAAGACAGTGAGTGAGTCCTTTCTCCCAAACCACCTATCACCACCTGGGACTAGCCTGTTTCTCTGAGGTGGCTTAGATGATCCTAATATGGAAAAAAGTTCAAAGGCATATGACGTGGTCTTGCTGTCCTGAGCAGAGATGACCATCTTCTATGCACTTCGTTTTTCAAGAGAGAAAAAAAAAAAAAAATTAAAGGTCATGAGTTAGAGCAAGGTGGTAATTTCCATGACAAAGAAACAAGGTGACTTTATCTGCGCCTTTCTCCATTATGTCTGAAATTCCGCAGGTTCTAGAAAACATTTACAGTATTTCATATGATTTTAATCTTTAATAGAGAGAAAATGGTCTTTTAGAAAAATACTATGTCCATGAAAAATGATTTCCTGAAAGGAAATTGTGCTACTTGATTAGGAAGAAAAATTAAAGGACCTTGATTTCAGTCTCTTTGGTTGGCTACTGTTGGCACCTCCAAAAGAGCATACAGTTCCTCAGACCATTCTACAGACTAGCACTACGGTGTTAATACAACTTCCCTGTTGAGTTTCCAACGGGGGCTTTTATAAGTGGGCTGGTACCCTTTCTCTCAGCACTTAGAAATAGGTTAATAGGCCCTGTTGGAGGAAAGTTTCACCCAGGTTCCTAGCTAAATAAATAAATGAACAGAACTAAATGAGACCTCTCCTGGGATGTTCACAGAGGGTGCCTTTCAGCCTGGAGCTTCAGCCTGGACCACTCACTGTTCCAGCCCTGATGTATGCTGGGCTCTTATTAACTCCATGCGGCAGAGCCAATGTTTCCTGAATGCTGTACTTATTTCCTGGGAGTCGTAACCTGTGTAAGAAGTTCCCTTATTCATTCTTGATGACCTGAAAAGTATAATGACTCCACTTTCGTTTTGAATCGACAATCAGTTGCCAAACTAACACTTCGGCGAAAGGACTGTCTATTTTTGACCCAGAGTCTAACACAAAATACACTTCCTGTAATGAGCATTTATAGAGGATTTTTAATCCATCAACATGGCTATTCTAATCTCATCTAAAGACCTTGTAGGTCTCTGTGATCTGGACAGAATACAGGCACGCCCTTAGAATACACCTTCAATCCTTCTGGCTGGCTAGAACCCTTTTGTACACACCTTTAATCCCAAACAATGAAGTCTAATTGAGGGATAGACAAAGTGAGAGTTAGAGAGGGATTTAGTGGAATGAGTCAGAGGTAGTATACACCCAACTCTCAGGAGAAAGCTGTTTAAGAGCAATGCAGGGAGAGTGAATTTGATTTCAGTTCAGTAGAAGAATCAAAATTCAAAGTTCATGCATGATATGTAAGATTTCATAATTTCAGATAAATATTTCTTTTACAAAAGACATTAGTATCTTAAATATCCCTGAGACAATAAACTAAAATAGCATAATAATTATGGGCAGCACATTTTCTAATTTGTAAATCCAAAAGTCTAAAACTTCTTTCTGAGTCAGGATATCACTATATAGCCTAGGTTGGTCTCTAACTAATGGTCTCCTCTGCCTCAGTCTCTTGCCTGCTGGGATTATAGGTATGTGCCACCATGCCTGGTTCAAAATAGGAAAATATTGAAGTACTCATATGATGACCAAAAAATTTCAGATGCATTTTGGATTTCTGGTTTTCTGATTAAAGATGCCATAAAATCTATACAAGTATTGCTAAATCTAACAGCCTTGGAGAGTAGAAAGCCTTCTGCTTCCAGACCTTTAGACAAGAGAGCCTCAACTTATAACTACTCTTCCATACTTAGGAGGACATTTCTCACACACAGTAGATCTTACATTTTAGTTTTTAGCAAAAACAGACTAAAATTTTGCATTTCACTTTGATCTTATGTGTGTATATAATTTTATATTTTATATATATAAAAATTCCCTTATTCCATCCGCTTTTCTTTTTTTATTAGATATTTTCTTTGTTTACATGTAAATTTCTCCTTTCCCAGTTTTCACTCTAAAAAACAAACAAACAAACAAACAAACAAAAGCAACAAGAACAAACCCCTGTTGCCTCCCCCTTCCCCATGCCTGCCACCCCACCCTCTCCTACTTATTGGCCCTGGCCTACACTGGGGCACAAAACCTTCACAGGGCCGAGGTCCTTTCCTCCCATTGATGATTGAATTTACAATCCTCTACTATACACATGCTGCCAGAACAATCAGTCCTACCATGTATAGTCCTTGGTTGGTGGTTGAGTCCCTGGGAGCTCTGAGGGTACTAGTTAGTTCATATTGTTGTTCGTCCTAAGGGGCTGCAAACCCTTCAGCTCCCTAGATCCTTTCTCTAACTCCTTCATTGGGGACCGTGTACTCAGTTCAATGGATGGCTGTGAGCCTCTACATCTGTATTAGTCAGGTATTGTCAGAGCCTCTCAGGAGATAGCTATATTTAGGCTGGTTTGTCCTTCCTTCAGTCTCTAATCTCTGCAACTCCTTCCATGGGTATTTGGTTCCCTCTTTTAAGAAAGAATGAAACGTCCACCTTTTGGTCTTCCTTCTTCTTTAGTTTCTTGTATTTTGTGGATTGTTCTTCCTGTATTCCAAACTTCTGGGCTAATAACCACTTATCAGAGAGTGCATACCATGTGTATTCTTTTCTGATTGGGTTACCTCACTCAGGATGATATTCTCCAGATCCATCCATTTTCCTAAGAATTTCATAAATTCATTGTTTTTAATAGCTGAGTAGTACTCCATTGTGTAGATGTACCACAATTTCTGTATCCATTCCTCTGTTGAGGGACATCTGGATTGTTTCCAGCTTCTGGCTATTATAAATAAGGCTGCAATGAACATGGTGGAGCATGTGTCCTTTTTACATGTTGGAGCATCTTCTGGGTATATGCCCAGGAGTGGTATAGCTGGGTCCTCTGGTAGAACTATGTCCAATTTCCAGAGGAACTGCCACACTGATTTCCACAGTGGTTGTACCAGTTTGCAATCCCACCAGCAATGAAGTAGTCGCTTTTCTTTTTCTTAATGTGTTGTTTTAATTTAAAGACTTATCTTTCTTCAGCACTGAGTTTTTCTCCCATTTATTTAATTTTTTTCTCTATTCACAAACTAAGCATAACACTAATGAGTGTAGAGACATATTAAAGGCAGATAAGAAGCTAAAAAATAAAGGGAGATTTTATAGTACCTAGTACACTCAGACATTTTTGATTTTCTGTGTACTTTAATATAATAAACAATTAAAATTTAAATATTGAAAGCAGTAGTAGAGAGGGGGAAAAAAAAAGGAACATCGAAAATGATCACATCCAAGTCTATAGTTGCTGAACTTGGAGATATAGCCCAGAGGAAGTCAGGGCGATGGGGAGAAGGATGCTGAGGAAGGATGAAGGTTAGAGGCATGAAGGCACCTTCCCTTTAAGCAAGTAGCATAGAAGTTAGACTCCCGCAGTCTTCTCATCCTGGTGTTGAATTCTGGGCTCACTTTTGATGTCCTCTGCCTATGGCATAGACTGTCCAAAAGGCAGGGTGAATGTTTTCCCTTTTCTGCTTCCGTGACTTGTTGGATGAACTGTTTCCTCTCGGGAGCAGATGATTGAATCAATACCAAATTCATCCGCAGCACAGGAGGGATACTTCCTACATGCATAGTGCTTTTGTTCCTCATCAGGATTGTGGGCTTGTTGGTCCCTAGTCACTATGAGAAATCAATGAAATGGTATACAGGGCCGGGCTTTGTCTGTGCTGTTTGCTTTAGAACTGGACGGCTGCGGGATCGTGCTGCACAGAGAGACACATGGGCTATTACTGTGTTTGTCAGATGGTAGAGGCTGTGTCTTCACTTTGAAAATGACGTAGCTGAAACATAGAGAGAGTGAGGTGTCTAATATTGTACAGTGGTTAATTCAGAATTTAAATCCAGGATTTCTTCTTTCCAGTCTCTGAACTCAACAGAATGCCATGTATACTATTATTCTTAAAAGCTAAATGTTCTTCTTAGTTGTCACTTTCCAGGTTGTGGTAACTTCAGATCTAGTGTGGACAACAGGAGACAGGCATCCCTGGGTAAACCTAGCTCCTCCTCCTATTTGCCCAGATCGCTCTCAGCATTCTTTATGATCCCAGGACTGTAACACAATGGCCTCTTAGGGCCTGATCCACCCCTTTTGGTTAAATATCCATCACTCTTTGCTTAAAGCACCACAGGGGATCTCCAAGTATTTGTAAAAGACCTTTTGTGTTTCCTCTTTAAGGGCTTCTACTTGTTTACTCGTGATCTCCTGTAATTCTTTATGGGATTTTTTTTGGTTTCCTCTTTAAGGGCTTGTACCTCTTTACCTGTCTTCTCCTGTATTTCTTTAAGGGAGTTATTTATGTCCTTCTTAAATTCCTATATCATCATCATGTGATGTGATTTTAAATCAGAGTCTTGCTTTTCTG
>JADRCD010211664.1:0-14939 GCA_019843815.1 Montemys delectorum | reverse complement strand
TTAAGGGCTTGTACCTCTTTACCTGTCTTCTCCTGTATTTCTTTAAGGGAGTTATTTATGTCCTTCTTAAATTCCTCTATCAGCATTGTGAGATATGATTTTAGATCCAAATCTTGCTTTTCCTGTGTTTTGGGATATCCAGGACTTGTGGTGGGAGTACTAGGTTCTGATGAAGTCAAGTAGTCTTGGTTTCTGTTGGTAGGATTCTTGTATTTGCCTTTCACCGTCTGTTGATCTCTGGTGTTAGATGTTCTTGGTGTCTCTGACTAGAGCTTGTTCCTCCTGTGGGTCTGTAAGCCTATGTCAGTACTTCTGGGAGATCAGCTCTCCTCTGGTAAATTCCTGGCGCAGGAAGGTGAGTCCCTGGGTTAAGGCACTCCCTGGAGGCAGGCTCTCTGTTTGCAGGGATTGGGCAGGGAGGATTGCAGATCCACTTCTGTCACTCGGAAGCTGAGAGGATCCTGTCCCTGCTTCCCTGCGACTCCCCTGGGACTCCTGAGGCCTGTGCCTCCTGGCTGGTCCCGCCTTAGAAAGTCACAGATTTTTAAAAATCTGTAAAAGACCTTTTAACATTTGTTCCTCAGATACTTGCGGCCTATTCTTATTTGAGTAAACAAATTTACATAGATTTTTCTTCAATTTCAAATTACTGAAATACATTTAACTTATTTCTGTACGTTTCCTTTTTAATTTCTGTAGTCCATGAAGGTAGCAACACACTCTTTACAGACTAGACTGGTCTACAGACCAATTTAAATGACATTTTTCACTACTGGCTTCTTAAAAAAGACCACAAGACATCCAGACAGATTATGCAAACAAGTAAGTAGTGCAAATAAAAGTTACTCATTCTTCTTTTTAGCCAACCCTACCCCCAAAGGCTTTTTTTCATTTCATTTAAAATAACGCCAAAGGCTTACCCTGTCTTAGGAAGCCTTAAGCCATTCATCTGGCTTTGCTTCTATATCTACCGTCTTTCTTTTTCTTTTTTGAGGTTATAGTGTAATCACACCATTTCCCCTTCTCTCTCGTCTCTACAAATCCACACAAACACCACCCCCTCCCCAACTCAGTCTCTTTCAAATTCATGATGTCTATTTGCTGTAACTGTTGTTACCTGTGTGTGTTCCTAAAACCATACATACAGCTGGTTCGTTCTGTACAATGCTTCCTGGATGAGGATAACCCCAGAGCAGACCATTCGGTTGGACAATCCATTGGTGGGCTCTCCCTGGGGAAGACTCCATCTCCCACTCTCAGCATTCCTTAGCTTCCTGTTCCATGCAGTCTGAGGCCGCCCTGAGCTTTTCCCCCGTCCACATTAGCATGACTCTCCTGGTGCCATCCTAGTTCAGCTAATGTTTTTAGTCAATTACACTGTGGAGACTTCATGGGAACAAGTTTTTGACACTTCTAGGAGACACAATCTGACAGCGATCCCCCTGTGCCTCTGGCTTTTATTATCTTTGGGTACCTTCTTCTACACAATGATGCCTGTGCCTGAGGTACAGCGGTTGTGTTGTAGGTGCATTCATTGGGACTGGGCTCCATCGCACTGCATTTTGATTGGCTCAGGTTTTCTTCAGTGGTCTCCTTCTGTTTCGAACAGCCCTTTCCTTGATGAGAGGCGAGGGAGTAAGAGTAACATGTATCTGTGGGTAAAAGAACAGATGTTTAGAATGTAGTTTGGGATTGGGCTGGTTTAATCAAGTAGCTGTTGTAGGTTCTCCCTCAAGGCCCATGACTTCACTAGCCCTGCGTATTTATACATTTTATCCTTCTTGTTGAGCAAGTCTTAACTCCAATTAGAGAACTGTTGGCTACCACTAAGTTATGCATGCCATTACTGCACCCTTAGGGTTATTGGACCTGGTAGATGTTGTGATTCATAGGCATCATAACTGGGTAGGGCTTCCTTTCTTGCTTTCCTTCTTTGGAAGCCTCCACGGTGCCTTCTGTCACTATGAAAGCGAGTCCTCAGAGAGGAGGCTTTCGAGTCAGTTCTAGCTCAGGGACCTTTGGTCCCTGTGTCTAAAGTGTGTGGTTTCCACCCTCTTCCATTCCAGCCTTTGCTCCCTAGGTGTCCCCAGTGCTAATAAAGAGTGTTCAGTCTTTGGAGGAAAGTGGGAGAAAATAGAGAAAATATAATGATTGAGGATGCGATAAACACTTTAGTTTGTTCTTCCATCTATTAGGTCAGTGGTTCTCAACCCATGGGCCATGACCACTAAGACAGTGTTCCTCAGCCTTCTTAATGCTGAGACCCTTTAATACAGTTCCTCATGTTGTGGTGACCCCAACCATGAAATTATTTTGTATTAGATCAAGCATGGGCAAGCATTTTCATCACTGCCTCTTGGGCATGAGAACCTTCACTAACTCCAGAATGAGCAACATGTGACACCTCACCAAGTCCCAGAAAATATCTGGGCAACTTAGCTCTAGTGGTATAACCCGATGCTCCCCTGGCTCCCCTCCCCTTCGTGTGAAGATGTCCCATGCCTCATAAGTGCTTTTAGGATGCTTGTTTCCTTCTGAGAGAACAAGACTTTGGAGAGCTCATTCCAAATGCCTCAGAGATTGGAGAATAAAATGAAGATAGGCCATTGTCGTTACCTTGCTACCATTGCGGAGGATTCTTTTTTTAGGGGGCTTGATTGCCAGGGTCCAGTGCTTACGTAGAGAACTGATTGCTGTCCAGAGAGTCGTCCATATGGAAGCGGCTAGGACTCTCCGCTCATCTCACCACTGCACATGCCTGTGGTGATAATGCCAAGGTAGCAGCTACTGCCAGGATGATTCATTGAGCTACAGAGAGCCAAGGCTTCTAGAACGTTGACCTGCTAGTAGTCTTTTGGCTCTTTGTCCGTTCTCTACTCTGATGGTTTCTGGATCTTGGAAGATGATTCTCTTGTCTTTTGTTAATTCATTGTTATCTTAGTGGCAAACCTTTTTATGTTTTAGTTTTGAGAAATTTATATTTAATAGTCACATTAAGTATATCAATATTATTCCATATTAATATTAAGTAGGATATGTCAAGGTTTTTTTTTAATCAAATTCTGGATGACTCTGAGGTAGGTGGTTCAATGACTTTTCTTTAAAGTTGGTTAAAGGAGTATTTCTGCTATGTAATATTTGTATTCATTGAAAAATGGGCAGAATTTTAAAGCATTTTCCTCTACTACAGATAAGTAACACAGCAAGATTTATCTTTGATTTGCTATAACTAGAAATATGTCAGTGGTTTATATGACCCCGGGTCATGAAGCACTGAAGAAAACTCATAAACCAGAAGCAAAAGAGATGGGAATCATCCCTGCCCCAGGACTTTGCCTGCAGATTGTCTAAGAGAGAAGAGGATCAGGGCAGGTAGAGTTCAGATTTCTTGAGCTAAACATTGGTGAGAGGAATTTGGGGGAGAATGAAGGTGACTAGATTTAAAACAGAGTGAAGTAGACAGAGCTTTAGAGAGAAAATGGGGCCTTAGATCCCTCAGGGGGTCCCTGGGAGGGCAGCATTCGGGTGAACAAAGGCCTTTGAGGAAACTAATAATATGCTAGGGTTGAGGGTTGTCATGGTATAGGTCTAAATGTATCCTGTACAAATTTAAATTGTGGAAACGGAATTCCCAGTTCTGTATGCTAATGTGGCGGTGGGTCCTGTAAGGAAGTAATTGGGATTAGGTGAAGTTATGAGGGCACGGCCTCTTGATGGCATAAATGACTTCATGAGGAGAGGAAGAGGTTGCACTGGCTAGCTTGCTGTCTTTTTATATGACGTTGTTCTTTGGTCAACATGAGGAAGCATGACGTCTGTCTCTTACCTTCTTTCCCTGTGCTACTGGTCTGTGAGGAATAAATTGCTTTCCATTACATACTAGTTAGTCTTAATCATTTAGTGACAACAACAGCAAAGGGAAACGAAGAGAGAGCTTGGCACTCGTAGAAGGCAAGGGATATTGCCCATCCTGGTCATACTAGAAGCCTCTAATCTATGAGTCCACGGAGTTGAGCAGTTTGGAAAGTCTCCCTGGGTAGTGGGGAATGACTGGTACCCGTCTCAGTGCTTCTCTGTATACCAACAAATCATAAAGTAGCAACTTCCCCAAGAATCCAACTATGTCTAGCCACTTAGCCTTATCCCTGAGTAGAAAAATATTCATAAGAATTTTTTTTTTTAAAAAAATCTACTCCCGGTTTACGTAAACCACACAATATTTGGCACCTCAAAACAGTAAATCAGTTGTGTTTAAAACAAAAGGTCACTATGCCTAGCCTCCCTGGAGGGGTATTTCCACAACTAGTTAAGTCAAATAGTTGACTTTAGTGTCACATTTGATCTATAACAAGCCAGAGACAACCAGACCATCGTCTGTGTGGATATTGGCTTTGGCTCCCGAGCAGCAGTTCATTGTTGGTATCTATTATCGTTTAAGCAAAAATACTTCCTGTATTTGATACCTCTCCATTGGATTACAGTAGGCTAAACGCAGCTAAGTTTACTCTTCTCCAACTACATGATGTTTTCTGAGTAACGGACAGTGAAGGTTCGTAGGAGAGACAGCAGTAATCTTCTGAGGCAAATGAGTAAGATTCAAAAGTCATAGGTGGGAGTAAGGACTGCCTTGTGAGGCATCATCTCAGTGGGGTTAAGGTTCGGAGTCTTTGAATCCCAGTGTGGTACTTGGCAAGAGTGAAGAGGGCCACATCCTATTAATATGGTGGCAGAGGAGGATGATCAAGGACACGTGCATTATCAGATGTTAGGGTCTGTCCAGTGCCTTGTCTGAACAGCGACTCTTCAGTCCATAACTGAGCTCTGCAGGTTAAGCCTGTCTCTTCTCCCTTTATAATTTTGTCAGCTTTTAACTTGAGTACCATGGCTGTGTGTCTCATTCACTCCTCCCTAACCCTGAGGGTCAGCCTGACATTTTCTAACCTTTGCATATCTTGGTTAGACATTTCCCTGCCAGGACTAGTTTTGTTCAGATTGACACGAACTGGGCCCAAACATTCTTTTCCGCTCTGCCTGTGCAGAAATGGGAATATTTTTCTTATAATTATTATAGCTCAATGCCAGTCACTCTGTGTTCAAATGACACTTGAAACAAGTTTATCATGTACTGGAAAGCTAGAGCCCAAAACAGGTTTTAGATAAGCAACTGAGAAGCCACGAAAGTGAAAGAAAAAAATGTCTGAAGTGCCCTATGCTTCTGTGTGTCCCAGTGGCTGTCCAGACTCAACAGCAGGGACAGATTCACTGAGTGTCTCTGTACATTTCCTCGCCAAGGAATAAGGTTCTCTCTCCCAGCTCACAGAATCAAATCCTGAAAATCATCATCAAATTCTTCTTCCCGTGACTTCTCATCTGTCTCTGGCAGTGGGCCCTTCTAGAACTCAGAGTCTGAAGCACTGTATTCCTCATCAGCATTTTTGGTTCTAGAATCTTTGGACCTTTTTGAGGATGAGTGTCCTTCACCCTTCTCCTTGGAAGCTTCCTCTGAAGATGATGACCTGAATTTTTTACGAGGTGACTCGTCACACTCAGTCTTGGTTTTAGACTTTTTGTTGTTGTTGTTGTTGTTGACTTGATTTCTTTCCTCCTGTAATGAAAAGGAACATTCTTGGAATAATCTTAATTTAATAAGTGCGTTTCTCTTTTCACCGTGCTCAGTATAACTGAAGTTGACTTCCCAGCTCCTCAGGCCTTCCTTTTCATCACAACATTTTTTTCCACCAAAAAAACCCCAAAAAACAAAAAACAAAAAAACCCCAAAAAACAAAAAAAAAACAAAAACAAAAACAAAACAAAACAAAAAACCTCGAAACCTGACCTTTTCCTGAAATTACTTCTTTTTCTATTCACCACCTAAATCCCAACTTCTTTTCTTTGTATCTACTGAGATCAGCTATGCAGTATTCCCTGAATAATGTATCATATTATTTCTTTGCAAGGTTCTTCTTGCAAGTCATATCTGCTTCATCCTCCTCATTGCATAGGCATCTATGACTTTCTCGTATAACATTCAGATTTGTCTTATCATTCTCCCCAACCACTTAAAGCCCTCTCTTTTGCCACCATAGTACAAAATATAGCCATTTACATACTTTGTGTGCCTTTGATAAGCATCCATAGCTATGAGATGAAACCTTCTACTTCTTGCTTCTTCCCTGTCCAGCAAGTCTGCGGCAGCTTGTTTATGGACCACCTTTCCAGGTCTTTCTTTTTGAAATGGTTTTGTAAGCAGCAACTCATCTTCGACTGTCTTCTTCCTCTTTTTTGCTGGATCCTCCACCTTGCTCATCCTCACTAAAATCAGAGTCCTATCCTCCATGCCAGTGCATCCCTTCCTTACCACTCCTCCTGTGTGTCTGGCAAGTTTGCCCCAAGAGTCCTGACAACTGCAGTGATGACCCAGGGCCTCAGCGAGCAGCTGCAGGTCTGCCCCAGTCCTCCAGAGCCATGCAGCGCTGCCGCACGCTCCACAGCCACTGCTGGCTGCATGCCTGTTCCTCAAAAATTTTCAACTTGTATATCTCAATGGGGTGTCACTATCATTATGCAATCAACATTTGACTGTTGGGGAAATTCAGACTGAAGGAAAGGCTCAGTCAATCTTTGTGAAAATTGATGTCCCACCACTTGGGACACTCCCAAGGGCAACTGCTATGGGTAGGGTGATTGGATGGGGCTGAAAGAATGTGAGGAGAATGGAGGTTAGTATTATCATCACATGGTCAGAACAATTCACTTGATCCACTTACACGATCTAATAATTGCTGCAATATCCACAACCTTAGACGTAGTGTGCTTAGAATTTTATTTTCTTCCAGTAATTATGCACTGGAGGAGGCTTTAGCTTGGTTTTATTATTGCTTTGTTTGTTTGTTTTTGTTCTGTTTTTCTTTCCAAGAGAAAGGGACAGCAAGAAGACATTAAGAAGCTTGCAATTCTGTCTCATGAGTTCAGGATTGTTCTCTGTATTTCTGGACATGTCTAAGAAGATGGAGCCAAGGACAAGTTAAACTGGAAAATTTCATTGAAACTTGATCTAATCTATGTGATGCTAATTATGAAAAGTGTTGCTGACCTTGCCCTTTATAATTATGTTTTTTGGGGGTGACAGGCATCATAGGGTGTGGTGAGCGGATGAGACTGTTTCAGATAATCATCTCTGTGCTAAATAGTTCTCAAAAGGGAGATGGTATTGCCCAAGGAGTTAGCCCGACTGTGGAAAAAGAGTCAAGAGCATTTACCTTACCACAGCCCCTGTTTGCTGTCTCCCTCCTTCCCTTCTCTCCTCCCTCCCTCCCTCCCTTATTTCCTTCCTCCCTCCCTCCCTTCCTTCTTCCTTCCTTCCTTTCTTTTTCAATGTGTACATAAATTTTTAATTATTTTCTTTCTTACAATATCTTAAAGTCTAGGCATAATAAGGAGAAAAAGACTAAGACAGTATTTATTAGGCTTGAGACTGAAATTCTAATAGAAGGTTGACAAGACAAATCCAATTAAGCCAAACTGTTCTTGCAATGTGATGACTCCTAATTATTATTTTTGGCCTTACCTCGATGTCATCCACTTACCACATTTCACCTCATTTAGCCTTACTTAGCCTACTTGATGGGGGCTATTTTTCTACTTAATGGAAATTAGGTTCTTTCTTTCTCTGTCTTTTTGAAATAAAATATATAAGTAAAAGTCCAATAAGATACAAAATGATCAAGCAAAGCATTATAGAAAAAAAATCCCAACCAATCAACCAAACAAATAAACAAACAGAAAAACAAGACAAAATAAAACAAAACAAAAGAACCCTCAAAAAAGTACCATGGAGTTAGTTTTGTGCTGGCCATATACTGCTGGGCATGAAACCTGCCCAAGTGTAGCTTGTGTATCCACTGATGATCCATTGAAGAAAACTAAATTTTCCTTTGTGAGCTGTTGTCAGTTGGAGATAACTTCTAGGTTAGGGATGGGATCTCACGTCCACTTCCCCTATCAGCACTGGAACTCCTGTGCAGGCTCTGTGCATGCTGCCACAGTCTCTGTATGTACACCAGGACATACAAACTTTTTTTTTTCTGGGAGGCATTGTTTTCTTGGTGTCTTCCATCCCTACTGACTCGTACAGTCTTTCTTAAGCACCATATCGCCAGTCTTATTTCATTAATCCACTGGTTTCTCTTTCCTTTATTCTCATGCCATTTCCCAAATCTGCAACCGTCTGTCAGTGACTTCCTGCAGGTCCCATTCACATAGAAATTCCACAAAATTATGAAGATAACTCTACCTGATGGCCTTCCTCATTTGGATGAATTGTGTATTGGATGTAAAGGAAAATGTGCACACCACTCTAGAGAACCTTCCTTAGTTCACCTAAAATTAAAAGGACCCCACATCCCTGCTAAATTTCTTAAGTGATAGAGATTTTGAAAAGTTAGGGATGGAAGGAGGTCAAGTAGGGTGGTTTGACTTCGAGATGCCCTTGATTCATACATGGAATTTAGTCATAGAGGAGGGTGCCCATTGTAACCCCACTGTAAACATGGAAGTGTCAGCTCTTAGGCTGAACTTCTTTACAACTATGTTTCAGTTCCTTACCAATACTGGTGATGTTAAATCATGAGACTTATTGACAGACTTGGCTATGGAATATAATTCATAAGGAGTGTGGTAAGGCCTGGAAGGGCAAGTTTGCAAGATGTATCACTGGCTAAAAGGATGATATTTTTTTCCTTCACCATTTGACTTAATTTCAGTTATGTTCCATGCTTTACTTAACAGGTGTCATTTACAAACATCTGTTCTTTGCAGTCACACACGGCTTCCTTACTATAGGCGAGCTGAGAAGAACTTAGGGAGAAGGGGTAGAAGCAGTTTCTTTTCTGATCATAGAAACTGTTGCCCAATCATTTGTCTTTGTTGACCTAATCTCCCTTAGTGTGTTTTTGGAAGCTGTTTCTTTTCTAGCATAAATTTCATGCTCATTTAGACTGTCGTATGGAATTATTCAGTTGTTAGCAATATGCATTGCCTCCAGCTCCAGGGGGATCTTCTGACCTTTACACACACACACACACACACACACACACACACAGAGAGAGAGAGAGAGAGAGAGAGAGAGAGAGAGAGAGAGAGAGAGAGAGAGAGAGAGATACATGCACATTTACACACGTACATCAATCAGTCATTCAATTATTTTCTAAAAAATTTTTAAGGTAAGATCTGCTCCCGTGTATAGATGTATTCTATATGCACATCTCTAATCTTGTCTTATTGGTAGATCCAAATGCTGAAATCATCATCACTGACTAGGAGGGTTCCTGGATTTTCTTACTCTTCATCCACGCAGTCCTGGTAGAGGGTGTGGGCTGAGGTATTCATCCTCTTCCTTGGGTTGAAATGAGTATGAGGTGGTGTTTGGCTTAGTAGGTTGGTCCAGGTGAGAGAAGCAAACCTGGAGGTGAGCAACATCTTTATGGGAGCCTCATACTTTTATGATGACATGCTCAGCACCTAAGTGGGCTGGCTCAACAGTGTCACAGCTTCGGAAGACAAATTTGGTGCTGGTAAAAACAAATGAGCGTAGTTACTATTCAGTTATGGGAGAAGCAGCCGGTAACTGATTACTTTCTGATGGACAAAACACTCTGCCCTCCAGAAAACTGGAAGCTTCGCAAATGGACTGACAACCAGATTTGTGTGTCTGATGACATTAATTACAGAGTGCTGTGGGCCAGGTTTCTGTCAGATGAGTCCAAGTGGAAACTGCCAACAATAAATAAAATGTCCACCGAGAAGCTGGGAGTGGGAAGAGGAAAGGCAATTAGGAGAGGGATTGTTGCAAGGAGGACGCTAATGAAGCAGACATTTTGGGGCGTGGCGAGTGGCATCTTCTAGGCTGTACCTACTGTTCAGCACTTCTTCAACACTTACAGTCCTTGGGGACTTGAGCAAAAGTAAAAGAAACTAATTTTAAACTTTTTTATTAGTTGCTTTTGCTGTACACAAAAATATGTATGATGAATGTGCGTGTGAACGTGTGGTGTGTGCATATTAATTATGTTCATGAAAGAATATGTATGTATGAGTGTGTGTGTGGTGTGTTTGTGAGTGTGACTGTAACCCAAGAAGCATTCACCTATCTTTTTTTTTTTAATTCCAGAAACTTAGCACTAACTTCAAAACAAAACCTTAACTTTCACTGTCCAATCCTTATCAGTCTTGCATCTGTCTGAGGTGCTTGGGGTACTGAAACCAAGCCAGATAAATATCTTAGAAGATTGCTCAGGTTTGCTTCTGCTCTTGGGGGTATCCAGGCACCGTTATGTCTGGGCCAGATGGGAAGGGATGAAGCTTAGCTGAGCGGGTGGGTTACATGTCCAAGAGTGTGGGAGAAATAGCCTTCCCCTGAGTCAGTTTTCAGTGAAGCAGCTCTCCTTTGTTGGGGGTAACAAAGACTATATAAACATTGGGGCCTGGGTAGGGGGTTTTGGAGTGAGTGCACATTATTGACTGGTGCTGAGGTGCTGAGAAGGCTTCATTTGCATAGGTTCTTGCTGGACATGTCCTTATAAGAAGAGAGGAAGTTTAACCTGCCATCTGGCCACCAGCCACATGACTACTACCTCAAGTGTGGCAGATGTGGAGATCATGAGGCTACATGTGCTGGGACATGCAGGCACAGAGCAAGGAAGAAAACAATCCTACTTCTGACACTTTCAGGATGAGATTTTTCAGAGTTTGGACCTATCTCGACTTTACTCTTGTTCTGGACTGGCTCGCCCAGTGGCACGGCTTTCCGTCACCACGTTTCTCCCGAGAAAGGGAAGATGTCATTGTAGCCATCAGCCTCTGTGTTAGCGTCACTCTGGGACTGAACCAGATCTGATTGGTAGGGAGTTTTGCAATGCTTCTTATCTGCTCTTTTGGAAATTGGATGAGGCAGGAAATCTAGGAGGAGTAGGGCTCTGATTGCCAGTATGGGGTCAAGGAGGAGGAGAAGTCAGCTATCAGAGGGTTTGAGTACCACGGAGTAGGAATGTTTGGCACATAGCATACTTGGCAATCTAACTAGACATCTTTGGGCCTTTGTATATGTTGTTGCATTAGTCAAGATTCATCGACATAGAAGCAACAGACTGACAGCCAACAGTTGGTTTACGATATCTCAAATATCCTTTCATCTGATAATGTACAGACTAAGAATGTTGATTCATATAAACATAGTCTGAATGCAGACTTTACTATGCATTTGAGACCTTGTGTAAGTAACTTAACCTCTGAACTTCAGTTCCTTTACTTGAAAAGTATCGTGATATCAGCTTCTCAGGGTGATAGGCATCATTCAAGGTAATGTAAGCAAAGAGCCTGATATGCTGTCTGTCACATGGTATCGTCACAGTGAAATCTAGCTTCCTTGAGTCTTCCAACTCCTTTTCCAGCTCCATTCTCTAGCCTTAAGGCCCTGGCCTGTCAAATAGTCAAATCACTTAAAATCACAAGGGTTCCCCTATTTGGCTTAGTGTGTTGTAGATGATTGAGGCAAAGCTTAAACTACTCAGGTCTAATGAATCTGTAGAAAGAGACATATATCTTAGGCTAGATGTTACCATTGCTATTAGTCAGGGAGAGAAGAGATTGAAGATCTTTAATGCTGAATTTTATTTCATTTGATTTCTGTGACATTTTACCCTCTCGGAGTGTAATGGAATTTAAAATTGAACTAAAAAGCCTTCCACCCACTGTAAGTTTTCTACCCACATTTTCAATCCAACTATCATTTCATCCATCCATCCATCTATCCATCCATCCATCCATCCGTCCATCCATCTTCATTATCCTTCATTAACCTATGCACCAAGGATTTCCTATGGAAGTATCTAGTCCATCTAATTCTGAGAACTAGGAATCTGGCAGTGAGGAAGAATACAGATGAAATCCTTCACTCATAAAACAGGATTTATATGGCATTGCTTCTTATAAGGAAAAAGGTGTGGGATATAACAACATAATAACTTAGTAAATTATGCAGTATATTAAAAGATAATTACTGTGGAGAAAATAAAGTAAAAAATAGAGATGAGGTATTGAAGCAATTTTTAAAATATGTTGATGTAAAACTATTACATTTGAACATAGCTTTAAAGGGAAGAGATTTTCAAGTAGGAGGAGCTCCATGTGCCAATGCCCTAATGAAGAGGCAAGCCTGGAATACTTTAGGAGAAGCAGGAAGACAGCATGGCTGGTGAGGAAGAGACTCTTGACTGTGGGATCTTGAAGAAGTGATGATCTGGCTTGGGTGGGTCATGGGAAGGGTGTCCTTGTGTGGATTTGGGCTTGATTTGCATGCCTACAGAACTACAGAGGCAAAGTTGAGTCTAACTGGGAGATTGTCTTAGTTACTGTTCCATTGCTGTGAAGAGACATAATGACCAGGGCAACTTATAAAAGGAAGCGTTTAATTGAGGCCTTGCTTCCAGTTTCAGAAGGTGACTACATGATCAATATGATGGGGAGAAAGGCATCAGGTGTCAGACATCAGGCAGCAGCCAGACAGGCAGTAGGCAGCAGGCAGCAGGCAGGCAGGCAGTCAGGCAGTAGGCAGGCAGGCAGACAGGCAGTAGGCAGGCAGGCAGACAGGCAGACAGGCAGCAGGCAGGCAGGCAGACAGGCAGTAGGCAGCAGACAGCAGGCAACAGGCAGCAGGCAGCAGCCAGACAGTCAACAGGCAGGCAGGCAGACAGGCAGTAGGCAGCAGGCAGCAGACAGCAGACAACAGGCAGCAGGCAGGCAGGCAGACAGGCAGTAGGCAGTAGGCAGCAGGCAGCAGGCAGCAGGCAGACAGGCAGACAGGCAGTAGGCAGCAGGCAGCAGGTAGATGGGAAGTAGGCAGCTGGCAGCAGGCAGCTGGCAGCAGCCAGCAAGCAGCAGGCAACAGACAGCAGGCATGGTGCTGGAACACTGGATGAGGGCTTTCATCTGAGTACATTGCAGAGAGTGAGAGAGATTAGGCCTGTCATGGGCTTTTTAAACCTCAAAGACCACTCCTGGTAGAACACCTCTTCCAGTAAGGCCACCATACTTTCTAATCCTTCCTCAAACTGTTCTACCAACTAGGGGCCCAGTAACAAATATATGAGCCTCAAAGGGCCATTATCAATTCAAACTACTTCAGAGACAACTGTAATGATGCTCTCTGCACAAGAGTGGTAGCAGCAGAGGTGATGAGGACTGGCCAGATCTGGGCATATTTGAAAGTGGAATGATTTTCAGTGGATTGGATGTGGGAGGTGAGAGCCAATTCAGAGTTAAGGATGGCTACAAATTTTGCTGTGAGCAGGTCCTCCCTAGTCAGGTATGTTAGGAGTTATGTTCTATCCTATGTTCTAGACAGTTCTCAGTTTAAAAGGTATGCTAGACACTTGGGTGGAGAAACCAGATGGGGCAGAAGTTGAACATTCAGGGAGAAATCTGGCCTGAAGTAAGGCATTTGGGAGAAGTGGGTATATGGCACAGTGTTTCAAGCAGGATGAGACCTCCTTCCCCAGAACTGAGCAAAAATAGAAAAGAGCCTAAAAGGAGGATTCCTGGGACATTCTGGGTTTGAGAAGTTAGACATTTAGGAGACACAAGAAATGAAGCTTCCAGACAGAGGAAAACTGATAAGAATTTGTCTTTCAGGGATGAGATGGTACTCGGCTCTGCTAAGTTCCATAGAATGGGGGATGTTCCATAGAATATGGACATGAAGGGCTCTGTTGACCTGCTGAGAAAGCTAGCATGATAAGTGAATGGCAAATGATACCAGAACAAAGCAGGGTGGGCTGAAGGCAAAGGCCATCAAACTTCTGGCAAGCTTTCCCCCTGCCCCCTATCCAGAGGATCCTAATCTCTCAGAGACCATCTCTCAATTATTAACCCTGTTTCTCTTTGTCAGCCCTTTGGAATGAGCTGAGATGGGGTTCCCATCTAGATGAGTTTGTCTCTAGACTCTGCTGAGTCCAGGGTTTGCAACTACTTCTTTCTCTGTCCAATGAAAGATTGTCATAGATCAGGTCGTACCGAACACAGCAGGGCACATCACCCTAGAATGCAAGGCAGAGATTCTGCTAGGAGCTAAGTTCCTTCTGAAATGTGCTCAGGCCCCATAACCAATGTGGATAAATGGGTCCCAGGCAAATGGGACCCACCTCCAAATATACCTGGATCTGGCCAGTCCTCATCACCTCACTGCTACCATTCTTGTGCAGAGAGTATCATTACAATTGTCTCTGAAGTGGCTTCAATTGATAATGGCTCTGTCTCTGACCGAAGTGGGATGTGGTGAGCTTTTAGATCTTCTTCCAGCCTCACCTTGGCAAAGGTTTACATTCCTCTCAGTTGTGGCATCTTCTTGGCTGGACCTAGGATGGTGCAAGTCAGCTGAGGCATTCCCATACATGCCCTGCTGCTATCATATTGTGCTAACTGGGTGTAGCATCTTGCTGCCCACACAGGCTATAGGAAGAGAACAATGCCAGTCAGAGTTGCTCATATGGGTAGCCTGGCTCCTGGGTGGGGTCATCCGCTATTACTTGACACCTCTAGCTCATGATTGCATAGGTTTTTTTTTTTGTTGTTGTTGTTTGTTTGTTTTTGTTTCTTTGTTTTTTAACTAGCTAATATAAATAGGAGAGGTGTTAGTTTTTAAATTCTGGAGTTTTTGTCTGTGTTTGATTTCGGAGTTTTGACATAGTTCTTCCCTAAGCCTCTTCTGAGGTAGCTATTGTTCTCCAGTGATCTTCTGGTGTTTTCTTTTGGAGTCACGCTTATGGTTAAGATAAAGAGTAACGGTATTGAAAAGTGAACCTTGATGACTGATTGTGAACCCAATGTCCCAGAGGATGTCAACCCTTCATCGACCCCTCCCTACTCTGCTCCCTCCCACCAGCATT
>JADRCD010211662.1:40674-54009 GCA_019843815.1 Montemys delectorum | reverse complement strand
TGTGTGTGTGTGTGTGTGTGTGTGTGTGTGTGTGAGTGTGTGTGTGAGGGCCAGTGTCTGTGGAGTTCAAAGGCATTGAATCCCTTGGAGTAGGAGTTACTGTTCATTATGAGACTACTGATGTGAGAGTTCTTGGAATAAAATGGAAGTGGACAGCCTATAACATGTGTCATGAGAAGAAATAAACTTCTGAAAACCAAACTATTATCAATACTATCAGATTCTATCTGTATACATGAACCAGCTGAGGATACATGAAAAGAATTGAACTCCAACTAATTATTATGACAGTAGAGTTAAAATAGAAAAGCCAAGCGCAAAGTAGAGGAACCAGGAAGGAGAATCAAAACTCAAAGACAGAAAATTTAGAAAGAGAAAGAATGAAAAAAACAATATGGCCCATCAATAATCATTACAGAACAACAGATGCAAATTAGCTGCATATCCTTTTTTTTTTTCTGAAGCTGGAAAGAGGAGACTACCAAGGGTCAAGTCAATGATGTAAGGTTATAAGATGACTCATTCTATGGTGCAGCATAGTGCAACCTTAGAATGCAGGGAATAAAGGTGATTTTTTTAAGTCTTTCAAAGATAGAGGTTGTTTTCAGAATTGTAGGAACAAGAATAGTAATGAACTTGCCAGTTCCTGAGCTGGAAGAGGAATGGTGACCAGCAATGACTTCATGTTCAGTAAAGATAATATTTGAACTTAAATATGATACTCAGAGAAATTGTCAATGAAGAATGATGGTTGAGTAAATGTATTTTCATACAAGTAAGGTCTCTGAAGAATGTTATGATGAAATACAGGAGAATTCCAAGGAGAAAGATACAAAATTCTGGGGAGAGGAGGTACTGTAGTGCAAAGATGCAGAGGGAGATACCAGGGCAAAAAAAACTGCACAGGAGATGAGAAAAGCCAGGAACATGGGGAAGGTAGATTTGTAGCTTCTCCGGGGAAAGCAAGGAAACAAAGAGTTGTCTGGCTTTTATTGTAGAAGATGATAGCAAAAGTTTTGGCAAAGATCTTGGAGAATTTAGGATCATAGAAAATTAAGTAAATAAAAATATGAGGCAATCAAGTAAAAAATTCATAAGACAGACAATTACATCAAAGAACAGTTCTCAAGGTTGCTGTTTGAGAGCCCTCCCATACTTCGGCCCCAACACTCACTGCCATTTGAGATTCCTGTTGTTGGTACTGCACTCATTTGTCAGCACAGGTACTTTGTACTACACAGGTGACAGTTATGCAGCAGCCCTCACTGACCCAGGTGTCACTGACCCAGTAAGTGCTAGTGGAGTGCTTAGCTGTAAGCAGGATGTCTATGTCGCCCCACTCCAGGGCTCAGGGAATATCACAGAGCAGGGACAGGAAGAATTTGAGAGCCAGAGGATGCAGAAATGTACACGGAAGACATTTGGATGTGAATGAGCTCTGCAACTGTGACTCTGCAAGATTAGGCTTTTGAATCTCTCACCATGAATGCTTCCCTGAATCTCCTGTCAAGTGTTGGGGCAGTTTTGTTCAGCTGTTTAGCCACAGTAAGTCACCTCTCATACTCAGGGTGGAAATTCTAAACTCAGTAAGTCACATTCAAGAAGAAGGTATGATATTAGGACGGGAAACAGCTCCAGGGGAGAGGGAGGGAGCTGGGGCTGAAAATGACTAAAATGTACTACACACAGGTGTGAGACCATCAAACAGTGATAAAAAAGAAATCACTTCTTTGTTGGAGAATTAAGTAAAATTTCAGAGTGTTAATAATGAAACCACTGATTATTAAATTAACCAAAAGTTGGGAGGATGGGAAAGGGGAAGAGAAGTGTGTAAGGGAGTTAGACAAGAGTAAAGACAATGTTTGGAGAGATCGATCGATCCACAAGCGTAACATGTATTATTTAGAAATGCAAAGGTGCTGTCAGCATAGGTAGCTGGAAACGTTGGCAATGTCTGCCTTCTGGATGCAAGAGTTGCGTGTGGCTGTCTACACAATGAGGGAGAACGGAATGGTTATTATTTTTTGTTAAAAAGTTTTTTTTTTTTAACAAAATTCGATTGTTAAAAAAAATGCATGAGAGTTGTATTGTAAATTTGTTTTTTAAAGAAAACAAAATTATCCTTGACAGACTAACTCTCCCTCTTAGCAGCCATCAGTTGCCCGTAATAGTTCTCTATCCAAGAGAGTGCCCTGTGGGGTTTTCACTCTCCTGAGTCACAGGAGTGTGACCTGCAGAGTTTTCACTCTCCTGAGTCATGGGAGTATGCCCTGTGGGGTTTTCACTCTCCTGACTCACGGGAGTGTGACCTGCGTGGTTTTCACTCTCTGGAGTCACGGGAGTGTGACCTGTGGGATTTTCACTCTTCGGAAACCTTTATTGGTATTGCCATTGTTCAAATCTTGTTTATGCAACCATTTCTATGAGAAACTATTTCCCAGAAGATTTCCTGGTATTCTGGCTCTTATAATCTTTCCACCCCCTCTTCTGAGATGTTTCCTGAGCCATGGATATAGCACTTTTGGTGTAGAGGTATCCATTGGGGATAAGCTCCCCTGACTAGTTGATGTCTGCATTGTGTCCAGTTGTACTTTACTGTGAAAGTTTTCATGCACTGTGAAGAGAAACTTCTTTAATGAGTGCTTATAGCTACATTTATCCATTCATAGGAGATTTAAAATCTAGTTAGGAATTAGCTGATCTAGAACAGTGGCAGTTTTCTTCTGAGATTCATGATGAGCCCCTGGAAGTAGCTTCCTGATTAGTTGTCCAAAGTGATCATTCTTGAAATTGTATATACACAAACAACAAAAGCAGACTCAGCAGGATTTTAATATATTTGTGCATATATATGTGCATGCACACACATATATGTAATATTAAGAATCCAGGATAAAGGTTCATGGAAGGAGTTGGGAGGAGGGGAATTTGGTGAGGCTAGAAAAAGAAAAGGAAGAGGGAAAAGTGATATAATTATATTTTAATTAAAATCTATGAAAATTACATTTTGGGAAAAAGTCTAGCAACAGTACAGAAACCTCTGGTAGAATATAAATTGCTCTTGGCCCTGAGCACTTTCCCTCTTCTTCCTGAAGACTTTCGTTCCTCAGTGTCTGATTTTTGTGTTTGTGTTCACATGTGAGCTGAACATTAACACCTATATGCTGTCACACTAATTAAATACTAGATAATTGCAGGCAGCAAGAGGAGAAAGACACCAGTAAAGACCTGTGGTTATCGTCATTTCTGTGGAGAGGGAATGGTTGTTTAATTTATAAACACTGTAATACATTGTACATTTTTGTTGTTACAGTTACAATAAGGATTTTATGCAAAAGAGCTTAAAAAAAAAGTTTGGCCCAATCTCTGGATGGTAATATAAACTCTTTCCTGGAACATCACAACGACTAAGCTTGTGAACTTGGGACCTGGATTGGGATTGGCTGTGTGTTGTAGTCTACAACTGGGTTATCGCACTGGTTCATTGGCCTTCTGGGTTGCATCTGACAAGTCGCTCACTGAACACTCTTCAGCCTCCACCTATGGGATTAGAGGTGAAAACGCTGTCCATAGCAGATAGTCTCTTTGCACTTCCTAATGCTGTGTGAGTGGAGCATACTGCCCAGGTTTTGTTCTTCTAAATCTAATCAACAGGTAATAATTACATGGTTTTTATGGAGTATAGTGTGAAGTATTAATTCCTATACACATTGTGGAACTACCCCAACAAGCTACTTGACATACCCATCACCTCAAATATTTACCATAACTTTGTGAGGAGACCATTTGAAGCCCTCTTTTCATTGTATTGAAATATACCACTTTATATATAGTTAATAATGCATAGTTACTAACTAGTCACCGCACCATCCTGCAGAATGGTGTCTATTGCTTCTGTCTTAACGGAAACTTTGTAACACTGACAGGGTTTCCCTTTCTGCTCCTGTCTTACCCCGCCCCCAACTTCTGATGACTATCCTTCTACTGCCCTTCCATGAGTTCCAGATCTCTGTTTAAGACTTGTAAGACTGTGTGTGTTTGGTTCAGTTAGAAATTTCAGAAATTGATTGCTTGTGTCTGTCTGGATCAGAAAGGAGGAAAGTGCCCATTTCTACCTAATGTATTTGTCAGCCCAGAGTTTGATGATCTGAAGGACTTATTTCAAGCGAAACTGCCTTATCCCAGCTCACATTTATTTTCTACTTTAGCCTACTCAGTAAAACCCTCCATCCTTTCCCTTTCTCCATAGTACATATATTAGATTATGGATATTTTTAAAGTAAAATTTATATAGTGCACTTAAAGAAAGAAAACCCTGTTAAATAGCATTTTATGAAGCCAATCAATTTGTTTTATGGAGTATTATACAAGGTACCCTTGAAATACATTTCTAAATGTTTTCTCCATCAAATTTAGTATAAGTAATGAATCCTTTCTCTTGTATATACAATCATAGTTATTTGAATAATTCAAGGACTAATACGAGGGGAAAATTGGAGTGCATCTCTCAGTGGGTGTATTTCTCTGACCTTAGATAAGCTGTTGACTGTAACTATCATGAATGGGATTTCCTGATAGTTTTTGGAATATAGAGTTTTATTAAAATTCATTCTATTCCTTTCCTTTTTGGAAAAAAAATATGACATTCTGTGATACTTGAAATCAAACTCATTTTAAGTCATCCGGGGAGAAAACCAATTTTCAGATGAAATTAGATTATTTTTACTATGCTTGATTTCTCCAAGGCTTGTTTGAATGTAACCATGACTTCCTTTACATTAGCCATCTCCAGGAGCCTGGAGTCAGGAACTCTAGACCTCTGGAAGTTTTCTGTCAGGTATATGTCTGTTTTACCAGATTAACAAAATATAAAGATGAAATAAAGGCCAATATATAATCTGTAGTGTCATTATTTTTTATTTATTAAACATTTTATTTGTTTACATTTCAAATGTTATCCCCCTTCCACGAACCCCCCATCCTCCTCCCCTTTGCCTCTACAAGGGTGCTGACCCACCCATATAGCTTCTTTCCTAAAACAAAATACCTTTGAAATAAAAGCGTACATTTCTTAACTTTCATTATTAAAGTACAAGAGAAAGTATACAGAATTAACCCCCAAACCATAATTGGAATGCCTGAGTATGAGCTATAGCACTTTCCTGTGGTTCCTTTGGCCACTATCAGCCCCTGTCTGTGGGCTCTGGTTCCCTTATCACGGCTGGGTCTATGTCTAGCACAAGTCCCACAGTGATGCAGTGCTGGCTGGAGCTGAATGCTTGCCAACTTGCTCTGCCCTCTCCACATCAGGTGTTCATGGCATTTGGAAATAGGGTAGGTGTAAGACAGGAAGAACCGAGGCTTACCTGACAAGCATAGAAGTTTATCCGGGTAGTGGCTTAGTCTAACCACTGCAGCTAGGACTTGATCTTTCCCTGTGCCTGATTCCTGCTGGAGGTGATACATATTTCCTCCACCTTCAGTGACATTTGAATATTCTTCCTGTGAGCCAGCAATTGCCTTTGTTCCACTTCTCTCAAGTAGGAAAAGCTACAGCATCTCCCAAGCACTTTGTTTCTGTACAGGCGCATAATGGTTCCTTGCCAATCACTTTACAATGTAAGACTTTTGCTAGTTTGAGGGAAGGGCAGCATGAATCTGTTTTGTGGTCAAGGTGGTATTCTGGGCATCCAGCTTTGGAGGACAGCAGGGGTAGCAAGATTTGGATGTTGGCAAAAGCACCATCGAGCTGCTTGGTTACAATAACGCCCTGGCTTCTGTGCTGCTGGGGCATCGCTGCTTGGCCTAAGTGCTATCTTCATCCTGGCATAACTGTATCTTCATATTGTGTTGCTCCTCAGTCAGTCTTGGACATAGTTTGAGTCTTGTTTCTGAAACCCTCAAGCTTGTTTCTATGAGCTATACAATATTCCTTCAGTAGATCTTTTTTTTTTTTTTTTTTTTTTTTTTGGCTCTTGAGACATGAGAAGGATTCTCAGTTCCTCGAGACCTTAGCTGACATTATTCTTCCAGAAGAATAAGCTTTCTACAAGATTCAGAAATCTGGAATCATCAATGGAAATATTAAGAAAACCCTGGGTCAGCATGATGACTTGGCCAGTATGCAAAGCATGATGGCCTAGATTCAGTCCTCAGAACCCAAGAAGGGTGGGAAGAGAATGGACTTCACGAGGTTGCCCTCTGACCTCTGACACACGCCGTAGTATCTGTGTCCACAAACACATCATACACAGACACTCCTAACATTACATCTTTAAAAATTTAAAAAGAAAACCCTTGATATAACCCTACTTACATAGAGTCCCAAAAGTCCAATGTATAGAAACATAGAGTTGAAAGGAATGTAAGATGTTCAAATGACACTTATTTGAGTTATCAACAAAGGCATCCAACAGAAGAGAAATGGATAAAGAAAATTCAGTTTATAGACGATAGAGATTGTCCATAGAGAAAGAATGAAGCTGTGCTGTTTGCAGGGACACAGATGAGACTGGAGATCATATTAAGTGAATTAAGGTAGTGTCAAAAAAAATAATATATATTCTCTCACCCATGGTCCCTAGATTTTACATGGTTGTATAAAATCATGAGTGTATATATTAAAGCAGATGTGAACTTGTCTAAGGGATCAAAGTAGGAAGCTAGGGGGATGCTTACCAAAGAGAGGGTGGGGGAGGATGGGAATATGCTGAACATAACAGGCTGTACCTTTACAAAAACCTGAAAATAGATAAAACCTTAAAAAGATTTTGGTTACATAGGGGAGATAAATACATTCTAGAGACCTAATCTATCCTATGGTGACCACAGTTAATAATCTTGTATCATATAATATAAAAATTTGCTGAAAGAAAATGTATAGTGTATCCATTGTTCATAAATCTTAACAAAGAAATTGATGTGTCCATTTGTAGTAATGAACAAGTAGTTCAAAACAATACATAGTAATTGGTTTATTACATAGCAGGTAAAATCAATTTTAAGACAAAATTAAAAATGGAAAACTATGTATTGTGAATACTGGGAATGAAAAGCAACTGAAACAAACTAAACACACTCACATGCACACATACATGCACACAAGTGCACACACATGAACATACACTCACACGTGTATACACTCACACATGCATGCACACAAGTACAAACACACGCACACACACACACACATACTCTCTCATACACACACACATGCCCACACACATGAATACACACACTCTCTCACCCATGCACACACAAGTTCATACACACACACATACATACACACACATACACAAATGCACACGCACACATCCACGCATGCGTGCGCGTGCTCACAGTATGATGTCATGTATGCATGGTGCTTAGAATACTCAAATTCATGGTAGTTACTCAAAGATAGGAGAGGGGAGAGTAGGAGATTGCTTAGTTGATACAAGATGGTGAAAGAGTTCTTAAACTTCTAGAAATGGATAATGATGGTTTTAAAATAGTGTGCATGTATTTAAAGCCATAGAACTGTACATATAAAATACATAAGAGGTTGACCTTTATGTTACATTACTGTTTATTATTATTGTTAGAAATTCTGTTTGGTTCAAGGTAATATATGATCCTGTGAATAGAGTTAGGCAACTGACTTTCTAATGACAGGAAACTGCACCCCGGAGACTACCATGATGTGGGAGAAAGAGTGTGGGCCCAGGGATGGGGATCTTGGCTCCTGCCTCTTGGCAGTGCTGTGGTCAGGTGACCCCATGAACTTTGCTTAACCTGGTCAGACCCTAATTTCTCCATCTATCAAATGGACGGGGTTGGGAGGGGAATTTCATTTCTGCATGTCCTACCACTTGACTTACTCTTGCAGTCAAGTTTACCCTTGGCTTCAAACATTGAGCCCTCTGCTGATGAGTAAACAGATCTTCAGGAAATTAAGCTTATCTTCCAGAGGAATGGTTTCTTTTGGTAAGTTCTCACAGAGCAAGTGCAAGCACCCACAAAGGCAGGCTTTTGAGAACGCAAACTATTTCCTGAGCTCATAATCCTCCCCTCTGAGAAACTGTCCACGGTGCAGAAATGCAGTTCCCACCCAGACTTAGAAACCCAATTCTTCAGTGCCCGGCAGACTGGAGGGAAGCAGGCCATACTACTGCGCTTTGGTTCTTACAATCCCAAGTGCCAACCACACTTTGGTTTTAGAGTTAGTTTACAAAGCTACATTTCCCATACTTGAAACCAAAAGCTTTTAAGATAATATGTACAGTATCATTTATAACTCTGAATCGTGATCAGTTTCCCAGGGCCCACTTTTTGGTCCCTTGAACAGCCTTGACTCAGTTAGGTACCACTTCTTGGTCCATGGCTTTTTCTTTTTCTTTCTTTCTTTTTTTTTTTTTAATGATCAGATCATTCAGCTCAGAACTGAAATTCAGCCAGCACTCTATGTAAACAGCACACTCAGTAGGCCTGCATATAAAGAGGCTTTCAGGGCCCGTTTGAATGCAAACAACCTCTGGGAAGCAATGGCCTAGGACTATCCCACTGTAAAAGGCTGCCTAAGGAAATACGTATTGTTCTTCAAAAGGACACCAGTAGGAAATGTAAACATAGACTGAATAAAGAGCTCAGGGACAGTCATTTTCCTAGGAAATAGGTGCTTGAGACTGGGGGACTCTGGCACAGCTGTCTGTCACCAACCCCTTTAAGATTGGTCAGTCTTCCATGACCAGGATTCACTCTTGTGCCCCATAGGAGGTGGCCAGCTGTTATCATAGATCATCCACTAGAGGGTGATAATCACATAGGCTTTGGGATGGATGGCTGTCCCAGAGGCACATTACAAAGTCCTAAGTAAGGAGGTTCTAATGGCTTGCCTGGGCCTTAAGAAGGATTCCACATGCAGGAGTAGGGGAGGGACACCTGTATCTTTCCCCTACACTTATGGCTTGAGTTGTACCTACTTTTTATACTTAGCTAGGAGAAAAATTTACATGCACATATAAACTGTACAAGTTTATAACAAATTCTACATAGTGTGTGTGTATATATATATATATATATATATATATATATATATATGTATTTTCAAGGAGAAAGGTTGCTTCTTTGTTTATTTGGTACAGTGGTAGGAATTGGGAGTTTTACTATCAGGAGAAAAAATTTTCTGAGACCTTTCCTTTTCTTGGTATGATTGTAGGTCTTTGAGACAATAAGTTGTTTCAAGCAATAAGTTGTTCCAGAGGGGACTTGTTTTTTTTTTCACAATTTTAAAATGTGGGGTATGTATTATAAACCTTACAGCAAATATTTATAGTAAAATGAGGAAATATGAAACCTTTAGTTGAAGGTTTTTCTTTTCTAGGGAGACTAAGACTGGGAGGACAATGACATATACAGACAAAGATGTGTGAGATGCACTGGAGTCTAAAGTTTGGTTGAGATGTTGGTCTGGAATCTTGGACTCCTGACATGAGGAATATTAACTGTTTAATAAACATTTTGTTGGCTGCTTCAAGCCCAGGCATACATCAGTAGTGTGTGTGTGCATGTGTGTTGTGTGTGCATGTGTGTTTCAGATTGGGCCACCCCTCAGCTTCATTTGTGTTGGCAGTCATTAAGATAGCCCTTCTTTAAGACAGTTCTCTGGGCCTTTCCCTTAACATTTCACACTTTAGGAAGAAATTCTTGAAAATTCATACTCCAGTACACATATACTTGCACCTCATGTATATCATTTAGAGAATATGTTGAGTACTGTACCATGGTTTCATGGAGTTACAAGGTCAAGAGCCAGGAAACTGCTTCCAAAACTCTTCCTAGATCCGGTTTCTCAGTCAAACTTATGTACAAAGTAAGTCCTTCATGATTGCAGAATATGTATTCCATAGCTTATACAATTACACTTGTAAAGAAGATAGCTAGTGTTTGAGTGAGGTGTCTATAACGCATCCTGTATTTCCTTCAGTTTTAACAGAGAAACCGATCAGGTGCCTTTTTCTTCTTCATGAACCTGGTTGAGTATCTATCTATCAGGTCTGTTGGTGCTCTTCCCTGCTGGTGTGCTTTGCATTTGCAATACCTGATGTTCATAAATGAGTAAAGCTTTGAGAGCTGAAGGGACCCTGGCTTACCAGCTTTACACTGCTGGAGTTTTATAAAAACAAACATAACCCAGTACCTTGCATGAAACAGATAAGTCAAATCTTGCTTATCAATTACTGTTACTGGCTGCAACATTATTAATAATGAAAATTGATCTATTAGAATCCTATTGGAAGCAATAAGAGGAGGATGACCTTGTGAGTATAACTCACAGTTGACCATGGCAGAGCTGGTTTGCTCCTCTGCAAGTTCTCTCAGACGTGCTGTATGCAGTGCTGTATGCTGGCTCACCCCTGGTGGGATGGGATTTAGCAACAGAACATTTGGAAGATAACAAAGTAACCACATTTCTGTCTCTGCTGCGGGTGTTAGGAACTCCAGCTTTAACTTTGACATCTGCTAAACTGTGAGCACATGATACTCTGCAATGACATATCTTACCTCCCAGTTTAATTTCTTCCCAGAACTTTATTTTATATCTTTGCACACACACACACACACCCCCTCAAGGTTCTTTAAGGAACTTTGTGGAATCGGCCTTAGAATGGAAGTTCACAATGATGTCCAAAGAACTCATAAAAAGAGCCAAGAGAGAAAACAGAGGGAAGGAAACTTCAGAATGCCAGCCAGGGAATTTTCACCCAATCGGGACAGACCCTGGACATTCCTGCTGCTCTTGCCTGAGGGATTGAACATTTGTCACAAGGGCTTGGTACCGTCTAGCACGTAAAGATATGCGGAGTTTTCCTAGCGGGCTCCGGACTCTATTTTATTCTCACTTCCTTTCTTCTGGCTTGACCCGCGATAAGTTATAAACGACTTATCAAACGTCCACATTTAAAGAGTAGACGGCTCCATAAATACCTACTTGGCCTCATTAAAAAGCCCCAGTGATTAAAGAGAATGATTAGTGTGGTGCCAGAGGGGAAAGAAGAAAATCCAACATCTGCCTCCAAACAGGGCCAGACCCCTTCTTAGGGAAGACCACTGGTGTCAGGGAAGAGGGCTTTGGCCTGTGCTGAAACAGAACATCAGGCTGCCAAGCCTGCACCCTGGGCCTGTCATCCAGAAAGAGTTATGAAAAGTACACACGTTCTCAGAGACGATTACCCTCTTGCCCTCCACGCCTCCCTCTCCACTCCCTTGTTGCCCCCATTGAAACTTAGAGCATAATTAAAACGGGGAACCTATAACCGGTACGAAATGACCCTCAAATGACTGCTTAATTACAGCGAAAAGAAAGCGGGGAGTGGGGTGGGGGCTACAAATAACCAGGAACTGTCCCGGCTGTCACTGAAGAGGAGTCTGCCCATGAGTCATGAGTCATGAATTAGCCGCCTGCTGCTGCCCTGCCCGGGCTGTCCCTTCCTGTTCCCCCAGGCCAGGCCTGCGTGGGGACCGGGTCGGAACCAGGCGTGGGTTTCTGTTCCCAGGGCTGGGAAGCTCGCGGGGCCAGCTCCCCCTGCACTCCCCTGGCCGTCGGTGGGTCGCGGGAAGTCTCCCAGGCTGCGCAGGAGACAGGCTGACGGAGGCGGCGCAGCCAGCGCGGCTGCAGATAAGTTAATGTACACAGAGAGGATGTAAATTACAACGACCCTCAGCAGCAGGACATTGGCCAGGGCCCTGTCAGTGAGAGGACAAGCGTCGGCAGGCTGCGCTCCCTGACATCCAGCCTGGGATGGAGCCGCCAGGCGGCCCCGGCCGGGGAGGACCTCTTGGAGCCAGGCTTGCCTTGAAAACAGCTGCGCGTCCCTGACACCTCCAAACTAATGCATTTTTAATCAGGGGAATTAGCTCTAGGCGACCCGTGTTTTTCCGAGCCCCTCCTCCCTGCCCCCTAGTTTAAGGACCAGGATACCTCTGCTTCCTAACCACGAAGGACAAAGTCCCCCGGCCATCCCTGCACTCTAGACCCAGCCACTTTTTACCATCTCCCTCCCCACCCCCATCCTCCAGCCCAGCCTCCTCCACCCTCGTCTCCACCGCTTTCGCCCCCACCCTTCCCTCTGTTTATACAGTGACATCACAGCCCCTGGCTCTCCAAGGCGCAGAGAAAACAGAGTTCAAAAAGGCAAACAGGAAAACCCGCTGGTCCTGGGCACCGGAGAGGGTCAGTCCACCCCAGGAATGGCGCAAACCAGCACGTGCTGACTGACTGTGACCTGCTAGTTCTCCAGAAAAGGCTGCCCAGGCTGACGCCAGTGAGGGGGAAACCTGTGACAGCCACTAGTGGAACTTAATTCTTTTTCTTGTAGTTTTGTAAGAAAAGTGAAGAGAGAAACGTGGGTAAAATTAATTTTAATAATTGTGTTTAACATGATATATCCAAAATGTCATTTCAACATGTAATCCACGTGAGCAATTATTTTTTAATTGATTTAAGTTTTATTGCATTATGATGAGAAAAGATACATGATTTCAATTTATCTGAATTTGTTAACATTTACAAACATATTTTAAGTAAATAGAATTAAATCACATTCTTGTTTCCCTTTTATATCCCAACTCTTCCCAGAGACCCCCTTCAATACCTACAATACCTTTTTTGTCATATTCTTTAAAATTCATGAAATATTATAACAATAAAAATGAGTATTATAAAAGTTGTTTGATATAAAACAACGATCAGTTTAGCAGTTTTATGTAGATGCTTGTCTACAGCAATACTGAAAATACATACATTTTTCTCAATATAAATTTTAAATAACTCCAAATATATTAACTGTATATTTTAAAATAATACATCACTACTAGTTTTTTTTTTAATGAACATAAATATATAAAGTGTTTTTGTTTGTTTGTTTGTTTTGTATTTAGTAGAGTTTAAAATCTTGGCTCTTTCTGTGGTACATGCCCAAAATAAGAACAATTTTTAGACACTAGATTTCATTGTAATAAAGCTGTACTTCAATGACCCTCACATCACCAAAGGATTTTACCTCCATTGTTGCTAAGCTGAGAGTTGACATTTCTGCTGCGCCAAGGAATGAATTGTAGGCACAATTTTTGGATACAGACTGCTATGGTCAAAGCTATTTGACTTGAGTGAGTGTCTTTATTCTCAGCCGACAGAGAACAGGTTACATTCATTTAAGAAATGGTGTGTGTATTAAGATGGTCTATCCATAAAGTCATTCATCAAGTGTTTCAATGAACAATGGTTCTGCTTGGAGGGTGGCACAGACATTAGGTGAGGGTAAGAATCTTGTTCATTGGCTGTGATAATTTGGAAAA
>JADRCD010211662.1:25234-37038 GCA_019843815.1 Montemys delectorum | reverse complement strand
TTCCTTCCTTCCTTCCTTCCTTCCTTCCTTCCTTCCTTCTTCTTTGTAATGTTCACAGTACCCTTCACAGCTTACCCATCTGGTTTGGCTCTCAACATTCCTCTCTGGCCTCTCCTTTTTCCTCCACTCTTCTTGTTCTCTGAGGGAGGAGTTCCCATGGCTGACCACATTATATTCATGAGTATCCTACAAGCCGTGTCTTTACTCTGAGTAGGTGCCTGCGATGCACAGCTAGACATCCCTCCCCATTTTGCCGTGCAAGGCCATACTGTTATGTTGGACTACACTGCTTTCTGAGGATCCCTGGGCTCTGAGCTCCAAATTAGGAAAAGCCGGCTCTTCCTGGTAGGTTTGTGTCTGCACAGCATCTAAGGAACCCTTTAGATGCTGAGCACTTAGGTCATTGAGTACACACATCCACTATTCCTAATTGTACGTGGTTCCCGTCCATGGGATTTTATGCTTCCTTACTTTATGTCATGTTGACTATAGATACATCGACAACTATCTAACTCCTTGTTTAAAAAAAAAGAAAGTGTTCATGTTGGAGCAATGAGGAAAATAAAGCTCCCCTTCTAGGATTCCAGGGAAGAATGGAATGTGAAAAGAACTCAAAGTGCTAAGTGTCTGGGTGCCAGGCAGGAGCAGGGGTAGACATTTCCTACCTGGCCAGGAGCCTAATGAGACCTACCAGAGCTCTGAGCAGGCATCATTGGTTGGCTGTCTGCCATGCCTCGTGCCCTCATACCACACTGAGTGCTGGTAGTCAGCACTTTGCTGACATTAGAGACAGACAGGCAGTTTGAAACTGTAGGCAAAGGCGGTGATGGGTAGGTATTTTCCCAGAGGCCCAGAGAGCTGGATATGGATGTCTGGTTTCTGCCTCTGACACCTCCAGGCCTAGGGATGGAGCCCCAGTGATCTCCTTCCATCAAAGGCTTGATCCCAGGAAAGGTGACTGAAGAGAAACTTCAGCTCTTTGTCTGTTTTCGGGTTAAAGCTATGTGAAACTGTCAAAGTAAATATCATGTTTCTCTGGAAAACCATAAATTCCTTTGGCTTTGAGTCCAGGAGGTTTGTTATATGATTGGAGGAAAGATGAGCCTATAGATCACAAGTCATTAGCTGTGTGGTTCTGTGTTTAGCCCAGGCCCTCAGGGCAAGCTACCTTAATACCAAGCTTCTGCCAGGTTCAAGTGGTCGATGCTCTTTAATGACTGCTCATGACGAAGACTAAGAACTAACTTGGAGTTTGTTACAAACTTGGCAACTCCTGCATGTGTCATCAGATTGAACAGAGGTGTTGATAAGCTTTGTCTAGGGGATTGTAAATATAAAAAATGGAATAGTTATCCACAGTGTTGTAATAGAACGTGCCTGAAAATCTTCAGAAGTAACTAGAGAATTCTGAACCACCCTGGTTTGTATTTGTAAGTCCTTGACAGACTCTTTATAGGCTGAAGTAGTACCAACATTGAATGCGTGCTGGAAAATCACATGCAAGGTTAGAGATGACTGTGAGTTGATACACTTTCCTTCTTTGATGGTTGGCAAGCATGAACTATAGCCCCATTTTTCAGGGCTCTGTCTTTCCCTTCTAGCCTTATCGATCTTCTTGTGCTATATTAACAACCTTTCACCCCTTGTGATTGAGTACAGCCCTCATGGGTTACCACATGCTCTTCAAGAACACCCGTCTAAAGGTCCTGTGCTGTGCTAGCATGGGAACCTGCCTCTTGGCAAGTAATATTGGTTACCTGGGTTGTTGAGTTTAAAGTAAGAATTTCCAAAGGGATACCTGAGGGATGTCATCATTGGTCTTAAACTGATCATTCCGCCGATGAGTACAGAGTGCTCCCATGGCAACTCCTCATTAACATGCATTGTCTGCGAAACACTAGCCACCAGAGTTTTATGTTAAAATATTGTGAAAAATCAACAGAACACAGGTCCATCAGTTTCCCTGAGTCTCTGATTTTAGAGAAAGCCTGCAGCCTTCACTGGGAGAGAGTCTTTGCTCCAACAGGGAGCCACAGACGAAGGAACCCACAAGGAAAGACTCATCAGGAGAACACTTGCCTCCGAAGGCCAGAAACGTTTTCTGGGGATGGTCCAGAGAAACAGGAGAGGTTGGAAGGCCTGACATGCTTAATTTCTGGAAAATAGCCTGCTAGTATGTAAAACTAGTCTTGGACAGTTTCTTATCTTTTAAGAAATGTAAATGTTCAGGAGTAACTAGAAAAGGTGAAAGAAGGTATAATATTGAGATTCTCATTTTAGCACACTGTGACAGGAGAAAAAGGAAAAAAGGAAAGTTTATGTATTCCAAGTAAGGCAGCCGCAGTGCCACATCAACAGGACATGCTCAGGGTGACCTGATACCAGTATTCTGGAACAATGGCATGCACATAGCATGTCTGAGCTGAAGTTTTTGAGGAACAATTTAAAAATCTGAGCTGCAATTAGCTGTTAAATGACATCAAGTAAGGGGTGGAGAGATGGCTCAGGGGTTAAGAGCACTTGTTCTTGCAGAGGACCTGGGTTCATTTCCCAGCACCCGCGTGACAGCTCACAGACACTAGTCACTCCACTTCCAGGGAATCGGTCTTCTGGCCTCTGTAGGCACCAAACACACTCATGGTACACATTCACACTGGCAGGCAAAACATTCATACACCTAAAATAAATACACTTAAAAACATGACATCAAGGAGCAATCATTAGTAGTCAGGTGTGATAACTGTATTAAAGATTTTGAGGCAGAATAGCTTTATTTTTAGGAGCTGAATGTTGAAAATTTTACAACAAAAATGTTATGAATAAATGTGATTTACTTTCAAGCATGTAAATAACTTATGTACATATGTACATCAGTTCACAGTCTCCTTATGCTTTGTAGTTGAAAGTAATACCAATGAAGATCAATCCAGGCAATAAATTGTACAGAACATTAATGGTAAAATCTTCACATATACACGTGCTCACAATATATGCTGCAAAGTAGGTGTAATTATAGACGATGAGAAGAAAGCATGCAAGCGTTGAATTTATCTTTTAACTTCTGAATATTTGAAAGATCTTCATAATACTTCGTATAACTTGAAATACTTCATATAACATTGAGAAATACATAATGCCCCATAACAGTTAAGGGACTACACTGGGATAGATTTATGGATGATTGCTATTTTATTTTTGTAATGATTGGATGCATTTTCTGCAGCCAACGTAAAATTATTTTTATTACTGAAAATTAAAGCCACATTGTGTTGAGCATTTATTATGCTCTCTGCTTTGCATAAATTATCATACCTTATTCTTTCCACAGCCCTCAAAGGCTGCTTCTATTGCTTGTGTTCGCAGTTGAGGAACCCGACACTAAGGGACCTTCACATTTACCCACTGATGTGTGACCGCAGCATTGAGACGTAAGCCTGAGAAAAATTATATAATTCAAAAATGTTTAGAAAAGTGAAGGTATTATCTATATCACCGGAGGTTTACTACAGAGGCTGTGTGGAGCTGAAGTCGGGATGCCAGCCCCAGCTTCGAGCTGCTGCTCACCCTCTACCGCACTTCAGAGCCATGCTCTGGGCACGGGGCACCCTCCCATCCCCCCTGAACCTGTGTGCTGCAAGTGACAAATTGGGCCACAGCTCAAGGCTCTTCCACTGCTTTGAGGACCCAGCAGAATGTCCAAAGTTCTGGTTGGCTTTTTGAATTTTATTTTAGGTTTGACTCCATTATTCTGAAGACATCTTTTAATATCAACTGAGCTTTTTAATTTGTTTTATATTTTACTTGTTTATTTAGTCTCTCCCCAACCCCTCACTGCAAGGGCGAAGAATGGGAAAATCACCCTCATTTTTTTGCTAAGTTTTTACAGAGATAGCCTGCCTTTCTAGGAGTGATCATGGGAAATGACATCGATGGAGGTCAGGGACAGAAGAGGACCATGTGCACGGAGGCTCTAGGCAAATCTAAAGTGGACTACTGTGCTCTGTGCTGTCTATCTGAAAAATATACTCCTCCTTCGGGGGGGGGGGGGGTTTGAATCGAGGCTCAAACCAAAGCACCAAAACCGTGATTCACTATGGCTGAGGGGCTGAATGAACACTGGGAAAACTTGGGTGTGAGTATACGTGTGTGTGTGTGTGCGTGCGTGCGTGCGTGCGTGCGTGCGTGTGTGTGTGTGTGTGTGTGTGTGTGTCTGTGTGTGTATGATTTTCCGTATCCACTGTGAAAGCTCGGAATTGCCTTTTTGACAGCTTGAGCGCAGTAGTGCTGAGGGACAGCACTTGGCAAAGAACAGGGATCTTCCAGAATCTCTGACCTTCCAGAGCTTCCCCATCCTCCTCAGACTCTAAAGGCCTGACAGGTTTATTTTGGAAGTTCCACTTCAACTCCAGGTGTCAGGTTACTAATCATAGGGCTTTGGGGAAACCGGAAAAGTGAAGCATGCTGTTTCCAAACACACCACTGTATTGTTCTAGGCCCGCAATGTTTGTTTTACTAATTCAGACTGAAAAGAAATTCACAAATGGTTTCTTAGGTTAGTGTTTAACAGTTTGTTTTTTCAAGCATCAACGCCATTGCAGAAGATCACTGAAGTAATAAACACTTGTCTCAACTCTGACTATGTCACATGAGCCAGAGAATCTTCCACTAGAATCCACCACTCTTGCCTCTCAAAAATCCACGTTGGTTTGTGGTTTCTGTGTCAATGTTACTGATATAATCAATATGTAAACATATCCTTTTGGGGTAGAAAAAACCCAAAAGATGATAAATAAAAGCTGGGGACAGTAATATGGCTCAGTGGTTAGGCTCTATACCTTCAGACCTGAGTTGCATCCCTAGCATCCATGTGGTGGGAAACAGTACATTGGCTGGCCACATTGTTCTCTGACTGCCTAGACATAGCCCACTAACATACATATAAGCACCCACAATACACACATTTGTCCTACACATTTTTAAAATGTAGTAACTTTTCAAATGACAGCTTGCCTGTTCTGGGACATGTGGGTTCCCAGGAGACACCCAACATATGTGCAATCAAGAAAAATAGCTGGCTTCTCTTACAAGAAAGTGCCACTCAAAATTAAAGTTGCACAAGGCTCTTGTAAGAATAAGGCCCTGTCTCTGGAAGCCCAAAAGCCAGTGATGGGCAGCAGCAAATGACAGTTTGTGATTAATGGACAGAAGACTCTGATCACAGCATTGGGTACCAATCCACCAGAGCAATGTTGGCTGTGATGTATAGAATCCTGAAACCTGCCGTAGCAGAGCTTTGTGAGGCTTATTTGGTGGTTTCTCTTGTCTGTTTGCCTTGAAGATTTCAATTAAACTTATTTCCTTTACTGAACATAAGTGGGCAGTTCAATTTTCTTAAAACTTTTTACTCAGTCAATAAATAGACATGATTGTGTGGTTAGGACCCCTAGGGAGCTGCTGAAAGACAAGAGACAACCCTAGGGGGCTCACATCCTTTATTGCAGCTCTGGAAAACACTGAACCTGGGAGGTCACCCACCAGCCAGGCTGCTTGGCCCAGTAATCTTACCTTGCCTTCTTCTTCTCTGCGCCAGGATTGTAGGAGCCGCGGCCGCCATATGGCCAGCTTTTTATGTGGATTCTGAGGAGTGGGACTCAGCACCACCCTGAAGGTAAACAGTCTGACTGACAACTGAGCTGCCTACAACCCCTGATATTTTTGTTTAGTGATAACTGTTACATTTATGTTTTTAATGAGATGGCCTAAGATGATTGGGACACTGGTTCAAGGCATGGAGCCTCTTCCTGAAGTCACTCAAAATTGGATTCACAAATAATAGTTCAAAGAAGAGACAAGATAAAGCCGATGCTGTGTCACGACTGATCAGAGGACTGACCAAACTGTCAATCTTGGGACAGCCACCTCGTTCCCACCTGGAATTTTGTACATCCATTTTTCTTCTTTTCTTGCTTAAAGTGTTGCCTGGGAACATCAAAAGGTGCTGAGGTTGTCAGGGCAGCCCACACCTCTGCTCCTAAGCTGCAGAGAAGTCTTTAGTCTCCTCTTACTTGAACTGTCTGAACCATCCGATCAATCCTTTCTCTTAGACAAGGCCTTTCTTAGCCCTGGGCACTCCACTCTCCCTGCTTTCCTCCTCTGCTGACTGTCCCTTCTCAGTGTTTTGTTCTGGCTCTTTCTTCTCTTCTCTTTCACATTAGCGGTCAAACCAAGATCAAAGCATGTGGCAAAACTGAAAAGATCAGCTCATGTTGAAGAACTCAAGGGTGCAGGGGAATAATGAGGAAACGACCTGCAACCACAGCCAACTTTGGAGACAACCAGCAGTCTACCAGGGAAACAACAAACTTCACACCACTGCCCGGTTCATGATGTCAGGCTTGCACCAAAAAGCTGCAAGGTAGGGTAAGCATAATCCAAGGAACCTGAGAACCAGAGCCGGGTCATCAACATAGCGCAGGCACTGGGACGGAGTTAGAGGATGGGATTAAAGACTTTTTCCATTAGGCCTCCAAAGCAACAGGAAGGAACCATGCAATTGAGAGATGAGAAAGCTAAGAAAGGATTTAGAGGAGGAGCTAGAAGTTAAGATCTTGTAGTAGAACACAGGCACTTTCAATAGCTCATTAGTGTGTTGATTATCAAGGTGGGGGATTCAATGTACAGCGGTATACAGCCCATACCAGCAGGTTACAGCCTGTACCAGCAGGCTACAGCTGTGCCTGCAGTGTATAGCCTGTGCCTGCAGTGTATACCCTGTACCTGCAGTGTACAGCCTGTGCCTGCAGTGTACACCCTGTGCCTGTAGTGTACAGCCTGTATGCAGTCTCACAACTCTGCTTTTATAATCACCTTTCCCCTTGCCCATCTAAGTTACACTTGACTTTTCCTAGCCTGCCTTCCCTGAGAAACAGTATTTGTCTAAAGCCTGGTTCTTTTGTCAATGTGTCTCCTGTCCATTGGAAAAAAAATGGAATGTCCACAGTAAGTCCACTGCGATGAGGCCCGCGTGCCAGGGCTGGGAAGATCACAAGTCGCTGTCACAGCAAGTAAGAGAGGTACCTGCCTAGCCCTAGGGCACAGAGAACTAGTTGTGTGTGCGCGTGTGCCTACCAATGTATGGCAGGGAGTGTTACGGCTAATTTGAAATGAGAAGTTAAGTAGTAATTAGCCGAGGGAAACGAAGGAGATGGGGGAAAAAAAGCTGATTCCAGACCCAGAGAACAAACTCTATGCAGACATAGAGATGAGAGAGTCAACACAACTCAATCCAAGAGAGAGAGGCTTAGAGTCAGGAGCTGTGGAAACCGAATTTATGAGCCAGAGTTTCAGGAGGAGCCAGATGAAGAGTTTTACTGTAAGCCAAAGTAAGAGACACCATGAAGCCAGTGGGAAGGCATTTGATCAGGGGAGTTGAGTAGTTTTAATGACTTTTCTCATTGCTCTGACAAAATATTTGAGAAAAGCAACTTAGAGAAGGAAGAGGCCATCCCAGCTTGAGGACACAGGCTGCCATGATGGCGAAAACTAGTCGGGAGAAGCCCAAGGCAACAAGGTCTTCCTGTGTTCATTTAGGAAGCACAGAAAGTGAGGTGGCTGCCTCTCCACTCATCTTCTTCCTGTTTTCTATTGTCAGAGACCCAGGTCCATTGGATGGTCATCACCCGTGTTCAGGGAAGATCTTCCCTCCTCACAGACGCTCCCAGATTGACCTAAGATGGTTTCAAATCCACTGAAGTGGACCAGGCTAACTTGTTCTTCCCAAAGATCTCTCCAGAGAACACTTGGGGAGGACCCATGGTTACAGACATGGGCAGTGTAACACGCACACATGAATCTATGCCTGAACTGGGGGTGTGGTTAACTAGACAACCTTGAAGGAGGTGTTCTTGAAACAGTGAGGGGGCATATTTGATGTGAGAGCTGCCACCCAGAGGAAGAAGCCAAGGAGACACTTCCTGTTGACATGTCATGGTACGTCTAACTGACTAGAAGAGAGACTGTGACAGCAGCAGACCTGTCACAGGTGGGAGCAGGTAGATTCAGTTAAGGCCATTTGATTTTTAAAAAGGTTTCAGGACATGGAGCTGGGATCTAGAACTTGGAAGAGAAGTATGGGTTGGAGAGAAAAGACCTGGAAGTTGTTGGTAAAAGGTTATAAAGATATTGTCAGATTTATTTTTTACGGCAGATGAAACGTTCAGGGAGGGAGAGGTGGAGACAGGAATGCTAACTTGGACATCTCCACCACGCGGCCCTGTTTCTGTATCTGCCTGTTGTGCCCCTAATGACTTTCTTCCCCATCCTGAAAAACTCTGAAGCTATTCCTGTTTTTCAAAGGAATTCCCAGGATGCCCTTAAGGCTACTGTGCTCTGATGTCCCAGGGCCGGCAGGTGCCCAAGGGGGGGATTTCTCTTCTCTGAGGAAAAGGGGAGGGGTAATGGGGGAGGGATTTGTGAGGGTGGGGCTGGGAGGAGAGCTGGGCACAATCTGAATATGAAGTGAATAAATAAATTAATTAATGAAAAAAAAACTCCTTTGTCTTTTTGCATGAAAACATTTTCCAGATTTTTCTGTCTCGGTTTACAACCCAAATGTTCCTAGTTAGATGCAAAACAAACACATGACATTTCAGGAGGATTCCTTTATCTGAGCAGAAATATGCTTGGTCTCTGAAAGCAACAGCCCTTCCTTCTAAACTAGACCTGAAGCCACACCTGCGTGGGACACTACCATCCTCACGCTCACTTGTGATACGTGTCACCACTATAAGGCTGGCCCCACAGCTGTCTCTGTCTATCCTTTCTTCTGACTATCCACTGACGTCACTTGTCTCCTCCTTTCGGGGATTCCCACACTTAACCCCACCTGACCCACAGCTCCTATTTCCTCTCTACTCCAGACAACTCTTTGGTCTGAAGCCTTTTCTAATTTCCCACCCAGAGGAGGGAAGCTGAATACATTGGAAGTGATCTCATCCCCCTTGGCATCTCTCCCTCCCACCCCAGGCACACTGTCATTTCATATGTACAGCCTCTGGGGTCCTCAACTGTGGAGGGACCTGCTCCAGGCTGACATGGGGTTCAGGCTGTTGGCCTCACACTTTCTCAGGTGACAGCTCATCTGCTTATGGAATACATTTGTTTGTGATTACAGGCTGCAAACAGCAAGCTCAGGCCCAGCGCCATGAGAAAACACATTAGTAATTTTTATGACCCTAATACACCCATGCAGGATTTCCCCAAGACAGAAAGCATGCATGGATTTTATTGTCTTGTATGATTAGAGCCCCTTATGGCAGATGCATATAATATTAGAACTAACAGAACGCAGGGTTTCCAGACGTTTAGGGTCCAGAGACTTCTGACTCTGGTTAGTGAAGTCCTTGTTTATGTACTTGGCGGGATATAAAATACACAAGGAAATTGTTTTGTTTTGTTTTTTAACCACCGAGTTGCTTGAATGTTTCTCTCATTATAAGTAACTAACTTGTGCTTAAATGACAACCCTTAACTGCTTCCGAGAGCTCAGCTCAGTGATGAGAGCCGGGAGACCGGGGACCCTTCAAGAACTCTCAGCTTTCCTTTGGAACACTCATCACTAGACCAGGAAGAGCTCCAGCTGTTCTATGGGGACTTGTCATCCAATCAAGGTGTCTAAATAGAAGACAACAGATCCTTACTGGGTCTAATTAACTGCCCTTAATAAAAAGTATACATAATTCATACTGGAAGCCATCACACATGCTGAGTGTGGGCACACATTTATAATACTAACACCTGGGAGGTAGAGGCAGAAGGATTATGAATTGGAAGTCACACGGGGCTATGATGGCAAACTCCAGGCTAGCCTGGCCTACGAAACACATAGTGAACACCTATCTCACAGAAACAGAAAGGAAAAATCAAAACAAAAAAGGGAAGAGGAGGAGGAGAAGGAGAAGGAAGATAAGAAGAGAAGGGACAAAGGATTCAGAGGAGGAAGTGGAGGCGGAAGAGGAGCTCACGGTCTACTAGGAAGGAGGGTTTGGAACACTGCCTGCAGAAAACCCAAGGGGTCGAGGTTGTCCCAGACAACCTGCATCAAACGCTGCGCTGCTTTTCTATAAAAAACAAACTCACTCTAAATCTGGCTGTTCCTGAAGTCAGTGCCACACGGTGGGGAGTAGGCGACCTGGTGCAGAGGCGGCCTTCTGAGAGTGGGCAACAGATACAATCCTGCTAGGGAGCAAACCTGCGTAAGGCGCTTGAATATGTACTTCTCATAGTTGGCATATGTTTGAATGCCGTTTCAACATGTTGACTGCATCTCTGAGCCCTCTATCAGCCTTCCGAAGTCTGCATTCCATGGAGCACTAAGGATGAAAACCTGGCTAAGGACTTGGGGTTTGGGGGGGGGGGGGGTTTGTTTTGTTTTGTTGGGGGGAAAGTGTTGTTGTTTCTTTGGGTTTTTTATTTGTTTTTCGAGACAGGGTTTCTCTGTGTAGCCCTGGCTGTCCTAGAACTCTCTTTGTAGAGCAGACTTAAGACCTAAACTATAACAGATGCCACAAACTCGCAGAAATCCACCTGCCTCTGCCTCCCAAGTGTTGGGATTAAAGACAACTAAGCCGGGCACACACTCTTGTTTTAAGAGCTGAGGAAAAAAAAAACACAGTAGACTAAGAATAATAATAAAGGACAATAATACCTGGGTTTTGCCACACAACTTTGCCATAGGTGTAGCAATGAATTTGCTCAAATATAAGTAGACTTTCTTAACAACACATGCATTTGGGATAGCAGGAGGAGGGATGACTCAGTGAAAGAACTCAGGCCTGGTAGATTTGATCCCCAGGACTACTACACACACACACACACACACACACACACACACACACTCACACACATACACACACACACACTCACACACACACACTCACACATGCACACATACAGGGGGGGCAGACAGACAGACAGAGACACACACAGAGAGACAGACAGAGACAGAAACAGAGACAGACAGACATACACACACACACACACACACAACATACACAGATGTTAGCTATCCTTGGGCTGGTGGCAGAACGTGGTACCTGTTAGAGTTTAGATCTTAAGTATCCCCATGAAGGTTCATGCTTTAAAGGCTTGGTCTGCAGCATGGCACTTTTGAGAGGTATAAATTTTTGATAGAGCTTAGTGAATGTCCTCTGAGGGGTAAGTGGGAACCTCTGTCCTGTCTGACATCTGTCTTTCCCAACTCAACCATAAGATGACAAGTTTTGCTCTGTCATACACTCCTGTTATAAGGCGCTGCCTCCCCACAGGCCCAAAGTAACAGAGTCAATCTTCATGGGATGGAAACTTTGAAACGGTGAGCCAAAAATAATCCTCCTCTCCATATGAGTTCAGCATCTCACATTATAGTACAGTAACGTGACTGTAACACAGAACTGGTTAGCACAGCACTTCTCCTAACAGAATGGACTGTGGCCTTCATGAAGTTAAGTACTAGTATCTATTGTGCATGGCTCCCAGAAAGTATATAACAGACATGTGCTCAACTGCAGACAACATGGATAATCATCATGGGATGATTTAAATATTACCCTTTCAATATCTGGACCATATACACTGCAATTTCAGTAGTTTTGCTGGAGGCTATGTTCTGAATGTTAGTACGTAAGCATTGCTCCCTCTCTCTCTCTCTCTCTCTCTCTCTCTCTCTCTCTCTCTCTCTCTCTCTCTCACACACACACACACACACACACACACACACACCTATACACACACTCTCATACATACAC
>JADRCD010211662.1:0-19956 GCA_019843815.1 Montemys delectorum | reverse complement strand
AGCAGGCAGGCAGGCAGGCAGGCAGGCAGCAGGCAGCAGGCAGGCAGGCAGGCAGGCAGCAAGCAGGCAGCAGGCAGGCAGCAGGCAGACAGGCAGCAGGCAGACAGGCAGGCAGGCAGCAGGCAGGCAGCAGGCAGGCAGCAGGCAGGCAGCAGGCAGGCAGCAAGCAGGCAGCAGGAAGGCAGGCAGCCTCCAGGAAGCATGCCATGGCCTTAGCCTTCTCAACCTGGAGCATCTCAGAATTAGCGTTTGTGTCACCATGCGTGGCAGCTGTTACACTGGTTCCCACTGAGACGCCGGTGTAGAAATGCCAGGGAAGAAAAAAACAAAAACAAAAACAAAAAACAAACAAACCTTCGTAACCTCACCAGTTGGCTGCCTTGTTGTTTTACAGATATACTCACACAACTAAGATCCTTGCTCAAAATCTCCGAGCACTTGAGGATACGTGACAGTTGGAGTGTTCTTCAGCAGTGTGTTTGTTCTTCATCTTCTCATTGCCTCTGAAACAGACAGGGCTTGATCTGAGTCCAGAAGAGCCACCAGCCAGGCTGAGCCTGGACGGCACCATGCGTTCCAGAGATCTGCATCCTGACGGTGTGCGGAACAGTGTGCCAGCATGCCAGGGCTCCCGCAAGCTCTCCAGAAAAGAAGGACATTTGCAAGGAACCTCGGTGTTCCGAAATAGATTCTGCAGGGTCTGCTCTTCTCTAGTCTTCTGCTTTCACTTCTGTCGCTGTGATACAGTATTCTGGCAGAAAGCAACTTGGGGAGCAGAGAGTTTTTTGGCTCATACTCCCTGATCATGGTCTCTCAGAAAGGGAAGCCAGGTAGGGAGAGAAGCAGAGGCCTGAGTTGTGGAGAGGGAGGGAGAATAAGGATTTACTAAGGTGAACTATTTTCTAGGCATTTCCCATGGCTGATCTGTATTCTCCTCCAAAATTCACATCTGGAAGCCCTACCCCCAAGTAACTCGGAACTTTGAGGTGGAGCATTGCTATTTGTCATTATTTTTAATAGCTCTTTGAGAACTTTATACAACGCATCCTGATCTATTCACTCCCTCTTCCAACTCCTCCCAGATCCACACTCCTCCCTCACCTGCCCGGCATCTTTGTGTACTTCTTCCTCTTTAAAACCCATCAAGTCCAATTTCTGCCACTCATATACTCTTGGATAGGTGACCTTCCACTAGAGTATGGCTGACGTATCACATCCATTAGAAAGTAAAACCTCCTCTCAACAGTTATCAATTACCAATAGCTCTTCAGCTAGGGATGGGACTAGGTGCCTAACTCCCCTTTCCATGTTGGGATATATCTGGCTTGAGGTTGCATACATCTTGCGCATGCTAACATAATCACCGTGAGTTCATATACACAGCTTCCCTGCAGTGTCCAGAAAACAATTTCCTTGTAGCCATCCACTGCCTTAGACTCTTTCAACCCTGTCTTCTGGAATGATCCCAAACCTTGCAGGGAGGAGGTTTGATATTAATCTCTCATTTAGGGCTGAACATTCTACTCTCTCATTCATCACCTTGACCAGATGTGGTCTCTGTATTTATCATCATCTAGTGAAGAGAGAAGCTTCAACAATGAGGGTTGAGAGACACACTGGGCTGTGGGTACCAGGATAAGTAATTCGATTTGGTTGAGCACTGCAGCCATTTAGCAGATGGAGGCGGGGCTTTGAAGAGTGATTGAATGCCCTCGTGTGCCCCACCCTGCTTTATGGATCTGAATATATTTACTCCTTCTGATGTAGTGCTTCCTAAACTACAGTTATCTCTGCAAATCAGTAGCAGTGCTGAGATCCGTCTCCCATGTGCCCTGTGTCCTGGCAAGACAAAGAGATGAACTACGGGATGCCCTGAGGAATGAGCATGAGGAAACATACAATCATCGCAAGACAGCAGAAGAAATCAGCTGGCCTCCTGGGTACAGTGGTGCAGGTCTGAAGTCCTAGCACTCAGATGGAACATAAGTTTGAGGGTAGCTGTGGCTATATAGAAAGTCTCATGCTAAACAAAACAAACAAAACAACACACACACACACACAATAAAACAAATATTCAAATTGCAACAACAACAACAACAAAAAAGAAAATGAGAAAGAAAGAGAGAGAGAGAGAGAGAGAGAGAGAGAGAGAGAGAGAGAGAAAGGAAGAAAAATGATTCTGTCAATCAATACCTTGATATGGGATTTCTAAACTCCAAAATCATGAGAAAATAACACTTCCATTTCTTAAGGCCATATGTACAGTGTATAGTACTTGTCATGTTCTCCCTAGCCAACAAACACAGCATGTCCTCCCAGTGAATCATGTGTACAAACCAAAACCACTGCCAATTTGTAGAAAGAAAAGTGGAGGTTTGAGACATAAGTGACTTCTCTATGATCAGACAGGTGGTTAAATAGCATGGTCAGGCTTCCAATTCTCTTCTACCTAAGAAAATCTGACATATTGTAATATTTTAGTAAATACTGCATTTTAAATAAACATTAACCAGTATCATTTGTTGTTGCTATGGACTTCAAAAAAAATGGCTAACTCAGGCCAGCTAGATTTTACTAAGATGACTAAATGTACCCAGATCTGTGTAGATAGTTGACATGAAACAGAAAGGAAACACCCTATGTTAGAGAAAAATATGGGGCCTGAGTCTTGTAAATACTGCTGAAGTCAGTGAGACACTGGCTGTACTAACTTATAAGGTGTGGGATGCTAAGAAGGCCCTATCCCCACACCAGAGTTCTAGATGTCAAATTGGGTGCAGGCAAGCTGAGGCTCTGGGGAAATGACTTTTTAAGAGGCTAGTGTTAGAATTAATGTGCACCCAATCTAAAACCCAAAGCGCCTTTCCATTAAGATGTTAAAGCTTGCTGTCCTGGGTACTTTACAGTAACCATCCAAAAGTTAAAGTTTGCCTTCTCAGTCGTTTTAAAGCCTTAATTTAAAGTATTGCTCTCCGGCTTTTCAATCACATCGTTATTCCTTTTGTGCATCTCCTCAAAGCATTTTGATTAGAACAAGTCATTGAGAAAGCAGATGCCAAAATAAACACTCAAGCTGAAACCATAGTGAAGGGACTGTACTTTCAGACAGGCCCAAGTTATGGGGACTTCTTATTATTCTAAGAGGTTCTAGTGTTTGCAGAATCGGCTTGTACCTCAATACTTTTTTCTAGAATTGATTTCTAAAATCATTCAAGAATTTCAAGCCCTAGTCTCTTCTGTCAAGACATGTATTTTCATGCCGCACTTCTCAGCTCTTTCAGCCAAAGGATGGTTCATATTTCCTTGGATTCATATTTCTTGACCCAAGCCAGGGGTTCTTGTCCAGTAGCAAGAACCAGAGGTCCACCAGCACTTCCTGGAGCAGCCAGCTGAGACTGTGGCTAGGTAGAGAGAAGGCTAGGATACCAGTCCACATAAGCATGGCCTACTTGCTCAGGCCTTTCTGTCAAGAGACACTGCAGTGAATACATGCACTCATTTTGGAGGTAGAAAATTGGTTCAAACCCCAGCAGCCTCTAGAAGCCATGTTACTTTGGGCATATTACTTCATCCCTCGTGGCTTCAGTGCCTAGCTTGTTCCTTTAAAAACTTAATGTAGCAACACAGAGGAAGCATGAGGCATGGGGGTCTGACACAAAGTAGGTCTATACTAGACAGACTGTCAAAAGACTTCGGTTAATTCAGCATCCATGGTTCAGATTTCATGGCAGCTTGATGTACAGTTGGAGTTAACCTCATGAGACCCACGAGTCCCTGAGGAGGGCACTCTCCATGTGTTTCAGACATGGTGCATCATCCACCAGGCATGTTCCCTCCGGAAAAGCAGGAGACCGCCCAAGGTTTGGACAAGTTCAGGGAGGGGAGCATCTGAGTTTGTTGGGAGCTGTCCCATCAAAACTAGAGTTGTCTGGATTTTTACCACTGGGGCCAATATTCTTTTCTGTCTGGAGTTTTAAAAAAAGATCAGAAGGTTGGATTAGCATTGCCTGTTCTTTATGACATTAGAAGCTTGTTGGGAGGAAAGTTCTGCTGATCTCAACCAGAAGTTTGGGGATTAAGGAGATGCGTAACGTGAGAAAGTGAACTAGTGAATTATCTGACACTCGCTGGGAGGACTGGGGACTCTGAGGAGAAAAAGAACCATTTCTCAACCTGGAGGCTTTAAAAAATCCTATGTAATTCTTCCCAGCACATTTTGGATCTCTCCTTCATCATAGAAGGATTTGAGTTTGAATTCTATTTGTAACATTCATCAGGTGAGGAGACTCATTGAGACCCCCACCCCCAAAACCCCAGTTTCTACCCAGCCCACTGGAAATAGTAACAGGTACCCCTCACCATTGTTTGCTTGTTCATTCGGTCATTCATTCATTCATTCATTCATTCATTCATTCATTCATCAATATCTACAAAACACCTGCTCTGACACACAGCAGACATTTGGTAAATGCCCGTGCCCTCCCTGTAAAGGCTGCTATGGAGCACCCACACCCCAGATGCCTAGACTTCAAGGAGCATCGCATGCTATACTCTCACTACTTCATTTCCTCAGAAATATATTCTAATCTTTACAAAACTGCAGTTGACCCTTTAGAGCAGGTGCAGACATTTTTTTTTTTTTTAGAGAAAAGGACATGGGTGTAAAATCAAATTACTGCTATTACTCCTGATGGGGATGCAAAGCTTAATTTCTGCCAAATTTCTCAATTCACTCGAATTAACACCTGTCAAAAGCATAGCTTAGCTGTAGACACATATTGAACACCATGCTGCCATAAAACAGAGTGACATTCAGTCACCAGAGGAGAGATGTGAACAAAAGCCAGTGTCACAGACCCATTCCCCTTGTGGTTCCAGAAACTTCTGCCCCTGAGATTTCATGCAGGGTTGGGGGGGGGGGCATGTGCAGAAAAGATATGTCCTTTTTTCTTTCACAGAATCCGGGCCACGGGGTTGGGGGTAACTCTGATCCATCTCCTCAATAGTATGACTTACTCCACATATTTAAACCACTTTGCTTGGAGTGCTACTCATGTGTCTTCTCCCCATTCTGATTTGGGTCCCCCTTTCTTTTAGAGTCCTGTGTGCACCCCTGATTTATTCATGACGGAGTCTTGCATTGTTCTGGAGAGAGCCATGGCCTGAGTGAATACCACACATTGCTTTCATTAATATGTCATATTAAATTTGAAATCTAAAATCCAAATCAAAAGTTGGACCTCTTAACATTGTTCATTCTTTAGGAAGGCTGAAGGCTGGAAGTAATTTTTTATGAGCCAAACTCTCTCTCTCCCTCCATTCTAATAATTCAAGATTTTGAAACCCTCCTTGCCATCAGCTATGCAGTGTATTTCCACGGTGACACTTCTCCTCAAGGATAGTAACTGGAGATGGGAAGGCCATGGGAGTTTGAGCAAGGCCCTCTCGCTCCAGGTCAACGTTCCCAACCTTCCCAACACTGCAACCCTTTAACAGAGCTCCTTGTATAGTGGTGACCTCTAACCGCCACACAAGGTTGTATTTTGTTGCCTCTTCATAACTGTAATTTTGCTACTGTCATTTAACTATTAAAGGGGTCATGGCCCACAGGTTGAGAACCTTGCTCTAAAGCATTGATGACATTTTATTAGCACCACACTCTAACTAATTAAGCTAATTGGCCACTACAACATTGACATCATTTTAAATCACATTTTAGGAAGCACAACTTCTTCTGCTTGGTTTGGTGGCTTATTAGGTAAAGCTTGGCCAGAATTAGCATGCTTTGATGTAAACAAAGTCAGTCCCTTAAAATTTTTGGAGAGAGAGGATTTATCTTACTCTGTGACTATATATCAAAATTCAGAAGCTGGAGAATGTATAAAGAAAATGGATTTCTATCTAATAATAGTTTTAGAGACTGGGAGTACAAAATCAGACAGCCACTCTGTTACTCTATTCAACTTCTTTGAGAGTTTCTATCTACATTAAAACATGGTGAGTGGGTGGCATCATAGCAGGAGAGAGATGATGAGATAGATAGATAGATAGATAGATAGATAGATAGATAGATAGATAGACAGATATGATAAATAGATAGATAGATAGATAGATAGATAGATAGATAGATAGATAGACAGACAGATAGATAAATAATGATAGGTAGGTAGATAGATAGATAGATAGATATGATAGATAGATAGATAATGATAGGTAGATAGATAGATACATACATACATACATACATACATACATAGACAGACAGATAGATAGATAATGATAGGTAGGTAGGTAGATAGATAGATAGATAGATAGATAGACAGATATGATAGATAGATAATAGATAGATATGATAGATAGATAGATAGATAGATAGACAGATATGATAGATAGATAGATAGATAGATAGATAGATAGATAGATAGATAGATAGCTGATAGTGCTTTTTCCTCCGACCTGAAACATTCCCCCATTCTGTTCTCTTGAAGGAGCAAGGATGCTGTATTAGTGATTTTCTTGCTGCTGGGATAACACACCATGACCAATGTAGCCTAGAGAAGAGTTATTTTGATTCCATAGCAGTAAAGGGCCCATGATGGAGGAGTGGGGCATGCAAGAGCAACAGACATAGTGAAAGTAGCAGACAGCTGAGAAGTTACATCCTTAACCATAAGCAGGAAGCAGAGAGGGTGAATAGGAAGTAGAGGAGGCTTTTAATCTCAAAGCCTGCCCCCAGTAACGCACTCTCTCTAGCACAGCTGCATCACCTAGACCTCCCCAATAGTGCCACACACCAGGGACAGAGTATCCCAAGGGAAACATTTCTTTCAAACTACTACAGAGGCCAAGTGTCAGAACAAACAAAACTTATAAGGCTCAGGAAGTAAACAAAACTCATAAGGCTGAGGATCCCTGACACTTAAAATAGTGACAAACATCCCCGAGACTAAATGAACAATAGCAATGGCTGGTGAGAGGAGACTTTCCAACCAAATCATGCAGGAACACCAAGCATGCAGCTTGCAGGAGTTGTCCCCCATATTCTGTGGGATTTGGTGGCATGGCTGAATTTGAATCACCTACATTCCTGTAAGTTGCTCCAGTTTATTCTTTAGTTTACTAAGTTAAGCTTGGGTGGGATCACTTCCTTGCTCTGTAATCAAATGTTCTGGGGTGAACAGATGTGTTCACATCTCTTCAGGAAAAGTCACAAGCACATAGGAAGCAAAACATTAGAGAGGAGGCAGGCTCAACCTCTCCCTTTCAAACAACTCCCTCTTGCAGAAACTAATCCATGCTTATAGGACCTGGCATACTCCAGGGAAGCAGCATCAATTCATCCATGGTGGTGAAGACCCCATGACCAAGCACTTTCTACTAAGCTCCACTTCTTAAAGGGTCCAGTGTCTAAATACTACTGTACTAAAGCCATGTTTACAGTTAATGAATCGCTGGGAGACAAGCTGTGTCCAAACCACAGCAGGGCCCTGCTGGAATTCCTCCTCGGGGCTTGCCTAAAAAACGTTACCCTTGGTAATCCTCACTCACTTACAGCCCTTTTCCTGACACCGTGGCCCTGCCCTGGTGACTTACTAGGTCAGCAATGGCTCCCAGTGGTGCCAGGGCACCTCTTCTCAGCCAGCCCTTCAAATCAGAACAGAGAAAAGATACACAAGACAGAAACCCAGTAACATGTTAAGACATTGTGTAGCGGGGCCCAAAATAAAAACAAGCAAAGGAAATAAAAGAAACAGGACACCATCACCCCCAATATTCATAATATCAACATTTTTCCAACAACGAAGTGAATCAAAGAGGCTTGCAGGGCAAACGAATGAAGCAGAGCTACTCAGGAACAGTTCTGAGGAATGTCTTGGTTCCTAGATTCTATGAACTGGAACCTCTGAGAACACGTGAAATGAAGCTACCATTCCTGGCTCCCCTCCTATCCTCATGTCTTTCATCAAAATAGCAATACACATACAGATACACACACAGTTACACATACTCACACACAGAGACATACATGCAGAGAGACATACACACATACACGCTCACACATTGACACCACACAGATACACACAGAGAGATACATATGCAGAATAGCAAAATAGTACACGCACTCCCCCCCCCCCCCCCCCCCGCCACACACACACAGACAGATAGTGAGAGAATTATTTCAGGAAAGACAGTGAAGGAGGAGAAGGAGAAAGGCAGAAAGACAACCATGCTGGTCCCCATACATAAACCCTGCTGGGTGTGGGGATGCTAAGCCACTCTTGTGTGGGTTGTGAGGCTCCTGGCTTCTGTGTTGCGGGGTTGACAGCAACGTTGCCAACTTGCTTTTGAGTCAGTAATGATCTCCCAGCAGCAGACTTGGTTAAGCTAGGCGTTCTTGTCTGTTCTAAGTTAGAAGGAAGGGGAAGTGTTTTGCTTTCATAACTCACTGAACCCAACCGGTGCTGCCTGCCGCAGTAGTGTCTCATCATGCTGGCCTGATCTTGTGCAAGTCTTGTGTAGGTAACCACTACTTGAGTGAGCTGGTGAGTGCAGGGCATGCGGTGGACAGAGCGGGCTTCCATAGCGCCTCCCCACTGCCCAGCTTCCACAGCACCTCCTCACTGCCTAGCTTATGTCTTCCCATTCCCTCTTCTTAGAGGCTGAAAGGAAACTTCCTACCAAGAGACTATTTTTATCTCATCATGTGGACATACTTCCTTCTGCTCTGAGCTCTTCCTGTTTCTGGGAAGTGTTTCCTCTTAGCTTAGAGTCACGGGTATGACACCACTCTGGAAACCTGGATAACAACAATCACATACTTTATGATTTGGGCCAACATTATGTCATTCTCCATGAAAAAGTAAAAGTCAGTCATCTAACGGAATTTATTGATTAGTCTTCACAGGAAGGAAGAGTCATCACTGGCTCCCATCTGCCCAGTGCCTTATTACAACTTAATTCTACGTTCATGTGGTAGGTTTGGAATGATTAGTGAAAGTCCATAAAAGCATAAGTTGGTGATTAGGCCCAAGATAATCTGCAAGAACTGGGAAGAAATTCAAGGATGCTTACATTTCCACCATGGAACCAGGGCCTTTTCCCACAAGAAAAGAAATTTCTACTAGGCGTGGAGTAGCAGGGAAAAGCAGGCAGGCAGAGCAGGAATAAGGACAGAGAGAAATTGTAGTAAGTTTCCTAGCATCCTGATACTACATATTTGGTACATTGAGGGAGGTACCACTAACTTGGTTTTATGGGCAAATCCAAAACCTGCCCACTCTTTTCCAGACTTACAGGTGCCTAAAGAAGAGGTGAGCTGCTGCAGGTGACAGGGCTCCTAAAAGTTGTCTCCAGGGCCACAGTTCCTTGCAGCATGTTAAACTAATGTTCTGTTAAATGTGATATTAGGATATCACATTTCGCCATGAGCAAGCTACATGCTAAAAACTTCATCTGATTGATTTTCACAGCATTCGTGGGAGCAGAAAGGGAATCTGTTTCGTTCAGATGTGTCTGGAAAAGTTGATGAATTCTTAACAACATAAAAATATGAATTTTCCATACTGCACATGTAGAGAGCAGGGGCTATTAGCAGATGTTAGTTAGAAGGGATCAGGTTAAATTATCAATGATGTGAACTTGATTTTGAAAAGACAGCTATCCAACAGGCCTTATTGTGGCCAAATCTTGGATGCTCTGAATCATAGAATGATTCACAGAGGCAAAGAGCAAGGACAATTGACTATGACAAATCTGACATACCTAGAAAAGGAACTGCCCCCTGTGACTGGTTTAAAACTGATCCCAAATCCTGACTTAGTGGGAAAACCTTCTTTACAACTAAATGTACCTAGTGGGAGTTTTCAAGGCACTGAAAGACCTGTGGTCCCTGGAGTTCTTCCAGCTTGCTGGCATCCTCACTGTCAGACCGAAGACAGCAGTGCTAAATGACTTTGTGACGTTATGTGGGATGCTTTCTGATAGGACCTGTGGTTGGGTTCACTCTTGTTTGCAGACACACCCCTGTTCACACCTGCGAATTGTGCTGCCTGCTTTCAGGACAGGTAGGGCCAGAGAAAGTGGGAAATTATGGTCATAGTCCCTCACTGAGGAGGGAAAAACTCTTAGAGTTAAAATTTAGATTCTAAAACTTCTAATTGAACCTGGCGTTTCTCGAAGCAGAAGAATGAGGTAAAGAGATAGAAAGAATCTCCATGTGGTCACGACACCTTTGCAGCTCAGTTCCTCCTGTCACCTGAGAGCACAGTGGCAGGACCAGAAACTGTTGGAAGCACTGACTCAGAAGTGTGTGTGTGGTGTGTCGGCCTACATACATCCACAGGTCCCTTCCTACAGCCTTCCTTTCAGACTTCTTTCTAACAGTGGGCTTCAAGGCCTGAGAAAAATCACTTAAGAGCTCACCAGCTTCTAAGTCTGGGCTTCTTTGCCGGTTCTGCAAAGATACCCACAGCTACCTGGAAAGCATCTTAGATGGAAATCTTCGTCTTTGTTTTCCTAACAAGTTTGCTTGCAGAGCAAACAAATTAATATGAGCAGACAGCCTCGCATCAGGAGTTCCTCCCCTGATGTAACTTTTATAACACACCTGTTCCACCTCTGTGTATTAAGTGTGACTTTGTACCCACAGGCTGCTCACCATCCCTGGCTGCTTAGGACTGATAGAAGCGCTTCCACAGAGCACATCTGTATTCTTCACACAAGTCTCTATGTAGGTGAGTTGGCATCTTATCCCACTTTACAGAGCAGGAAACTGAGGCTTGGATTTAAAGCGATTTGCCTTGAATCTCCAGTTTGCAAGAGCTGGCCCCCAAACTCACATCTTTTGGCTCTGATTCTCTTTCCTGGTCCCAGGGACCACAGCACTGAGATCACTGATGATAATCTAATGGTGACTATAGGGCTGGAAAAGATTCTAAATCTTCAAAGAGAGGTTCTGTTTGATTCTTCTGATGTGCAGATAAATGGGCTTGGGAATCTGTAGGGATTTTCCCCCTAGTAGGAGCAGATGAAAACAATACTGGACATAGAATGCTCCATTTCCTAAACATTCTCGTTGTAAGTCCATGCCCCAAGCCACTCACATGGCCATGCACAGCTTTCCATCTGAAGAAAGGCATAGAAGAGCTGTCACTAAAACTTAAAGCAGCACATGAGAGGAAATGAGAGAAACTATCAGTGACTGTAATCCTGTTTATGTCTCCAAGGAGCAAACTCACAAACAGATGCCTACGGCTTTAAGAGGAACAGTCATATTGGGAGAAAGCTACAGGTGTGAATGGAGATAATGGTTTTCATGCCTTCGTTGTGGGATTCCCAAGGGCCCGAGTCTGCTTCCAACAGCCACAGCCTATCTGGTGTGTATTTATTACTGGGTGTTTCGTGACTTAGGAAGGGAATCACAGGTCCCTTCCAGGGACACTCTGCACCCTATGACAGCATCATCACCTCATAGAAGAGCAGAGTCAGGGAGTCATTACACAGAGCAGGCCCTTTCTTCCTCCTCAGTCCTGCCTCCTGCCTGCCTGGCATGCTCATCAGTTTCCTAATGGCTTTCCTGTTCTCTTGCTTTTAAAGAAAGGACCCAGCAAGAGACCACTGAGTGAGACACATCACAATATCTCCCAAATCAAGCACCCTGCTGCTAACCCTTCCTGTCCACCAGAGGCAAGCTACGGATAGATGTGAATGCAGTCCAACCCTGAGTCCAGCGAAGCGGGGAAACGAGACACATGAGCACTGACATTTTCTCCCTTTGCTCCTAGCAGTGTCTATGCTTGATAAGAGGTTTAAAATCTGAACTCAAAATTCAAGTGTTTTTTGGTTTTTTTGGTTTTTTTTTTTTCATTTCCAACTTCTATAAATATGACCACGGATCCACTCTTACTACCACTCTTCTTGTCTGGAGAGGAGGCATTGTGGCAGTGGGTATGAGCAAAGGGTTGCCAGTAAGCAGAAGTGGAGCTATTCACTGGCCCAGTTATCTGGCCCGTGACTTCACTCTAGGAGCTCATTTTGTTGTGTTCTACCAGGGCTTCTCCATCTAGCCAACATTATCTACATGAGACATTAGATTTATTATCTGAGTCAGGGTTCTACGAACTTCAGCTTGCAAACATCATCCTCAGTGCTGCCAGACCTGTACTCTGGTTTCCTTGGATCATACTTATTACTAACCAAGTTCTCTTAGAGATCAGTCATCTTCACTCAATTGACCAATTCTGTTTTCTCTGTCCATTTTTGCCATCCTTGACATTTTGTGCTAGCCTAACCTGCTGGGCGGTCATACCCTGTGATTCTCACCCTCCTCCCTGGTGGGATCTTTTGGCCTCCAAAATGGGGTCCTCTTACTAGTTTTACTTCTTCTGTGGCCCTGAGTTTTACTCTTACCCTTCCTCCTGTTTCTCTCTGCTCCCTTTTGGTAAATTCACCAACTACTACAAAGACACTCAAATCTGTGTCTCCAGTCCCAGTGGTCTCCATAGCAACAATATCCAAGGCTACAATGTTCTGTCAATAGTTCTTAACCTTCCTCATGCTTTAACCCCTTAATTGTAGCTCTTCATGTTGTGGTGACCCCATAACATGCTATTTCATTTCTACTTCATGATTGTAAAGTTGCTACTGCCCTGGAACTACTGCGTAATGTTGCTACTGTTGTGCAATGGAAACGTCTGATATGCAAGATATCCGATATGCGACCCCAAGGGGGGGTCTCGACCCACAGGTTAAGAACCACTGTTCCATGTGGAGCTGTGAGAAATGGGGAAAAGTCAAGGTACCTAACAATAGACAGAGACTGAGACATTCTGGAATCACTGAGTTTCATTATGGGGGTGCTCTCAGCAGCCCTCTCTAACACCCCTTTTGCGTTAATTTCTTTTCTTGCGGGGATCAACTATCTGACAGCAGGCAACTTAAGGGGGAATGGCTCTTCTGTGGTTTGCCGTTTGCCAGGGAAGGCACAGCAACAGGCGTACAAGGCTGACCACAGTGCATCTGCAAACGGGAAATAGAAAGTAGACCATGAACTTTAACAATGTCGTCCACAGCTGAGGACCAGGGGTTTAAACACACGAGCCTATGGCAGGGGTGGGGACGAGCATGTCACATGTCACATCCCAAACACCAGCTCTTCTGTTTATTTCTTCATCTCTTTGTATTTTCTGCCTGGACTAGACTGCTCTATCCTGCTGTTGTCTTGACCTGGTCCGCATGATTGCTCATGTGCTTCCTCCTTGGAATAAGCACCCCAGTTCCTTTGCTCTCAATTCAGAACACATGTGATACCAGTATCGCCTCCGCACTTCACTTCCTTAAGACCAAATAGAGGGAAACATCACCATTCAGAGAGGTGCCAGGATAGTGAACACCAGCGGACCAACATCCTCCCCCTATACTTAAGATATTAACCTTTCTTCCACTGTCTACGTCTCTATTTACAGTATTTGGTTAACTCTGAAATGCCTTTCGCTGATTACATGTCAAAAAGTTCAATGTTCTGTGGGAGGGAATTCAATGAAACTTTTAAACAATCTTTAAAAGAAGTCCCACTCCAAAACAAATCCAAACTATCTGTTGGTAATTTAAGAGGCCTTGCCAAGGTTTTGACCCTGTTAAAATTCCTTGGACAGTGATCTCTTTAGGCAGTACTGAGTGAGAACTTTTGGTTAGGAGCAACACTGTTGAGCAACAACATGTACTCTGACCATTTATTATGTCTGCCTCGCTTTACCTTGTTCATTTCTATGGCTGAGGAATTTGCATGGCTTTCCAGTCCTCTTTTCTTCTGCTCCTATTGTGCTTCTGATGTCATATTAAATTTCAAGTATGCCAGAAGTAGTTTTACCTTTATATTCGTTCATTGTACTTTATGAAAATATGTTAAAGAAAGAAAAGTAGGAAAATTGGAGTAATTGTGTTAGTAAATAGAATTAAGTAGATTCTAATGAATAGTCCATAAACAAGTGCCCATTTTAACTTAACATTTCATCATTAGCTATACTGGACAGAGATGCGAGCAGCACATGATGCTCTCTCTCGGCACCTTAGAACTAAACTTTACCCACCACATCAACGCTTTCATTAATTTCTCTGGACAACTCAGTGGTAGACAGTGTTTGAATGTAAATTATCTTGAAGTTACAGAGGTTCTTCTGATAGTATTTTGATTTGTTATAGTGGGAAAGTGATACACATTTAACAGAAATCATGCTTTACATTTTGGGGTTTGCTCTTTTCCCGGAGTGGTAGGAAAAAGATAATCTTGTAACACTAGGCAGAGACAGTGAGCCACAGCCCTCGAGCTCCCAGCCACCCCTCAATCATGCAGCAACAGTGATCTTCCACAGTATGCTATGGTGCTAAGCCAGGCTGCCTGGTTGGTCCATAGATCAGCAATACACACACTGACTTACAATATTTTCAATGTTATTTGGGTAAAATTCCACCCTAAGTTAAGAAGAATGTGCATCTACATTTAGTTGTATTGCACAATGACTGACATATGAACTGATTCTGACATTAGTAAAATGATGTCGTCCCAGAACTACATACAAGTTGCTGTGGTACAATGTCTGGCCATAAAACTAAAGTCATACTCCCGAGTGTGACATTAAGGCAATTAGTCACACTTCTCTCCCCTCAGAAGAGGTGGTGGGACAGGGAGCTGATACACTGAAGATAAATTCTGTGATGGTTTGGCATTTCATAGCAGCATGCTGCCTACTGGGCCTTGCCAGTACACTTGACTGGAAGACCTCGTAAGAGTGCAAACGTTCTTGCTGCTAGTGATGTGATGCCACAACTACAGCTTGTGGAGGTTCAGCTAAGGATCCTGTTTGCTTATAATGGGTTCTTATGACAAGTTTAATGTACCATTCTAAATTATGCCAAGTCTCATTCTTGCAATTAAAGCATAGTCTATGTCCAAACTCTAAGCAGGAGCCCTAGCCCTTACACTAGTATATGGTGATCAGCTTTAAAAAAAAACTGGGTGTCAAGTAGCTGACACAGTCATAAGTGAGGTGAAGCATAGAAGCGCCTGGTCACTAGTGCATTACTGACATCTACAAAATGGTAACACATATTAGAAAACCTCTGGGTTCCAGTGAGTTCCTTTCCGTTCTTTGTAGGCATCACATGAGGCATATGACAGAGAGTTGACAAGGCCATCTTCTTTTCCAAATTCATGCTTTTTCTCACTGACTTGTCACAGTTTTAACAACTGGACTTTGATTCTGAGGAGATTTTACTGTCCGCACAGCCTGGGAATCACAGAGCAGAGTCCCCTGTTGAAGGGACCTCCTTGGCTAAACTTTCTGTGGGCCTTGGTCTCTGCTTATTCTCTGGCATCTGGGACAGTAGGTACTCCCCGCTGCCACCCAGTAAACTGGATTTCATGTCCCCATATTTTCTCAGCCCTCAGATGTCTGCACAAATCCAAGCTGTTCTCATGGATTTCACACAGCTTGACTCATCTTCTCCTAAGACATATAAGGAACTTAGCTGTGGGACAGTGACTTGGCTGAGATGGAGTCTCTCTCCCACACAGTACCTCATGGGAGACACTCGAGGCCCTTCTCTTTTTTGTCCTCAGAAAAGAGATGGTCAAACTACTTAGGTGGTCTCAGAATTTTCTGGAATGAAGAAGTTCTCTAAATGACCATCTCAGTTCACACAGCTCAGTAAACATCCTGCAGTGGTAATGACGATGAGTTAATGTCTTTAATCACATTACACAGTCTGAGGTTCTGCTCCCCGTTTTATTTTAAAGTAATGAGTTTCTAGGGTAACTTTAATTGAACTTTTCTGTTTTTCATCAGCACCTAACCACAGACAAAAGGGAGCCAACAGTTCCTTTATGAAGATCTTTGTTGCCAAAAACCGTCAAGTCTTTTTTTATTGTCATAGTTACCCATTGTTAATTACACTTATTGTGATCCCTAATAGAGTAACAGATGATAAGTAAGACTGTCCCTAAAGCTTGGGAAATCCCCACTCTTGGGACAGACAGGAAGTCACAGCCTAGCTTGATTGACCTTGAGTTTATTCGAACCTTTCTGATCTGCTCCCTTACCGTCCAGATCAGCAAACACACTCTACCAGGATCTAACTGTCAGAACAGAGCTTTGGTCAAAGTGGGAAGATATTGTTTTCTAACAATTGTTTTGAGACCCATAGAGTCTGTAAGGGAGAAATTATCATAGAAACTATGATGTCATAAAATGTAGGTTGGAATGGCTAAATGCTGGGGCAAGGCCAGGGCTAGACTCTGGAAGGCAACTTGGAGTTTTCAAAGCTAGCACCAGGGCCCAGCCCAGCTCTGGGTTCTCCTGCCCATTTTAAGTTCACATAGGGCAGAATCTGAAGTGAAAAACAGTTAACGTGCTTTTCCTTACTTTGACTTGCTAGCTTCCCAGTCTCTGAGCCATATTATTAAAGTCAGTACAATAGAGAAAACACTTTAGTTCTTTCACTTAGATTTTGAGTGTAGCGTCCTAGCTATACTAGAATTTTCCTCTTGATTTTATTCAGCTACACAATGACAAAATTACTATCAGGGTGACTTTTATAAAAGGTTGAATGACCTAATTAAAATTTTAATAGTAGCCTGAGAACGTCCCCACTGATGGCCAGGTTTTGATAAAGCTCAAGCATGGTTATAAGATCAAAGGGAGATAGGATGAAGTTGGGATGTTAAGAGTGTTACACTAAGAGCCATCTATAAATGGGTAATTGATGAGCTGTTTTCATGCTAGACTCCTGACCCCAGAGGCCATAACATCAAGGACAGAGATAACCACAGTCTGAGAGGCTGAGGACTTGGCGCAGCTGCTCTGGGAGAAACAGAGGATCTAAACACCCATGAGTGTGTAGTGATCTAGGCAACAATTCAGATAGCAGGCAACTACTGTGTGTCTTAGAGACTGGACCTTCAGAAAGCAGCGAGCCACACTTGGCAAAATTGTTACTGCTGTCTACAGTCAGTGTTCCACACTCTCCTCCTCCTCTCACGTTGTGCTCAGAAGACTGGTCATTATGCACATTGTTATCTACCACACTGGATTTACCAAAGCCAAAGCTGTTAATCATGCTCACATTACATTAAGCCACATATTCTACTGAATCAATATTAGTTAAAGGTATTGTCTCATTTAAAGTCATGTGGTTTTATTTGGAATGGAAGACTGGCTGAAACGTCAGCAGTGTGTCCTTGTGAGTGACACTTAAGTTTCCACAATCTCATTGTAAAAAGAGGAATGCTATCTATTGAATGATACAAATCTGCTTCCTTTTGAAGCATTGTCACATAGAAATTTACATTCTGTTCTATTTCATACATGAGTACACTGTGTAATGATCATATGATCAAATGAGGATAATTAGCTTGTCTATGATCACAAACACTATTTATTTGATGGAAACACTCAAAATCTGTTTGTTTTGCTATTTTGAGTAACAGGAGATAGCTTAATAGGCAAAGATGTCGGCTGCCTGATGACAGAAATGTATGAACTGAATTAGATCTGGGAGTCCACAGAAAAGCAGCCAAAGAGAACTAACTCCACAAAGTTATCTTCTGACCTGTACATGTGTGCTGTAGTGCATGCCCTCATGGTGATTAGAATATTTTAAATTAAACTGCTTATAAGTGTATAATAAATAATTGTTAACCCCAGACACCCTACATTGTTATAGAATGGTATCCTATCAAATCTCATTTAACTGTTATATGGAAGTTTGATTTCTTTTACAAAGTTTTTCAAGCTACATTTATTTTATTTATCATCTATCTGTCTATCTAGCCTGTGGAGCATGTATACTACAGTGTAAGTATGGAGGTCAGAGGACAGCTTGTTACCATCAGTTCTATCCTTCTATCATGTGGATCCTGGGAATTGAACCCAGGTCCTCATGATTGGTGGCCACTGAGCCATCTTACTGGCCTAGTTGTTTCTTAATGATTCCAAGGATAGAATATTGTACTTTTCCTTATAAAAACTGGGAACCTCTCTAGTGGGTGCTGTGACAATTAAACTGGTAAATAATTTTAAACTTTAAGCCACAATTAGATATTTAGGAACTTTGTAGCATACAGTTTATAATCACACAAGTATTTTTCCTGTAAAAATATCAACCAGTAAATGAGTCATTGACCTCTCATTGATCAGTTCCATAAGGTTTTTGGCATACCCAGATGAAACAATATACTTAATTTTTAGTATTCATGTGTAAAATTACAAATAATCCTAATCCGAGACTCATTAATTCTTAGAATAACATTTTACTTTGATCCATTACTTAACTTTATTAAGCATTTTTAATAGTCACACCAGAATTTTTTCCAGGAGGATCCTGGAAAATCCTGTAGATATCTTACAATTAGACTAAGACCTATGAGCAGATCAAATAAAATACTATGAAGGATTATGTTTTGTAACATATGTTCAGTGTGAACATCTATGAGAAAAGAATTTTAGCAAGAGCTAAAAGAGAATACATCTTCAGACCTCTTCTTAAGGAAAAAAGTCTGAAATTCATGAGAAATGTTTTTAAAAAAAAAAAGAATATTCAGGCCTGCTGTTGTTTAACATTTGTATAAGAAAATCATAAATTTGCCATTTCTGTAGCACTTAAGTTTTACCTCCACAAGAATCAAGCAGATCTGTTACAGAAAGACATGCAGCAATGTGTGAGTCTTTGCACATGTGTGTTTAATGGACAGAGTAGCAGACCATTCACGGATGTGCAGTGGTGTGACCTAGTAAATCAAGGGAGCTTTTAAGGCAAGCACAGGATCCTTTCTGGTTTCAGCTTGTGGAGGTCAGGGTCTCCATTATAATTCTAACCAAGAATCTAATATATCGAGAGCATTTTCCATAGTGTGTTTCAATGTAACTGCCTGGGCTCTATAGAGTCCTCTACATGCCTACATCACAGGCTCTGTTTATGTAGCCAGACCACAGGGCCATGGATGCAGCTCCACTTATGCCTGAGAGATATGCTGGCCTCTTCTGAGGGAGAAGAAAGAATGTTAGTCATGTTATCAGGGAACTCTTTTGACAGATTTGTAGAACAGTGAGAGATTTTCCTCATGGGCAAAGGACATACTAGCTTTCTATTCTCTGGTCTTAAAAGCCAACAACAGAAATGGAATAGAGAAGACAGAATGGCTGCTTCAAGGAAATGCAAAGGAAATTCAAAACTCTAAGATGATTTCTTCTGAGAAGTGCTGGACACATGACACTATATGGGATGGCCTATTTTAACCTCTGAAAGCAGTAACTAAAAACCCAAGTACTTTGCCCATCATAAATGGAGGGGAAAGAAAATTTTGCACAATGAACACAAACTAGAAGAATTCATGACCATCAATCCTGCTCTACAGAGGATCCATGAAAGAATCCTACAAAGCAAAGAGGAACATAAATATACCAAAGAGACACAGGAAAAGTGAGCTGCACTGTAACAGTAAGTATGGACACCGGACTCAGATCTATGAGCTGATCAAATAAAATACCATGAAGGAATTATGCTTTATAAATTGATACTGAAAAGCAAGAGACTACCAAGCTTTACAAAGAAATTAAAATGACAAAATAGATATACACTTTTCAATAGTAACCTTGAACATTAATGTCCTAAATTCTCCAATCAAAAGACACAGACTAGTGTATAGGATTTGTAAACAGGACCAGTCTGTCTGTTGTCTGAAAGAAACACATCTCACTGGCAAAACCAACTAGGTTTGGCCTCATCATGGCCCTTAGATGAGGAAAGGAACGTAGAAGCAGCCATGTGTAGCGAGAGGCCCAGACACCAGTAAGTGCAATGGTACAGATGACAGTGTCTGGCTCAGGCTGGGAAGTGCTAAGAAGAGATAGCTTTACTCATGATGACTGGAAATTGATCTCATTAATGGAGAATTATCCTGTG